>PVKB01003726.1:0-180321 GCA_004027205.1 Ctenodactylus gundi
AATGAATAAGTAACTGAGACAGAAATTGCTACCAGAAGTGGGATCTTTGCTGTGATTTCACCTGACCGTCTGGTTTGGAAGCCTTTGGAACTGATTTGTGGAAGGAGTTTGGAGTGGTTTGAAGAATGGCTGGAGAAGTCTTAGAGTGATGTAAGCCAAACTTGATAGGAGAATCTGATCAGAGCTCAGAAAACCAGAGTGCTTACAGATGTATGGATTGTAAAGGATAAGCTCAAAACGTTTCAGATGAGAGGGAGGTCTTCCCTGACAATTGATCTGGAGACTGTGCATGCTATCGGCAAAAGGTCTGTTGGCATTTTGCTTTTGTCCAGAGACTTTGACTGAAACTGAGATTAAGGGAAGTGATGGAAGAAATCTCAAAGTAGTTCAGTGTTAAGGCTCTAACTTAGGTACTGTTGGTAGCTTTTAGCCAGCTCTACTCTGAAAAGCAGAAAAATATGGTATACAAAAACAATGTAAAATGTTTTCAGTTCTACCAGACTGAAAGGGCCTACAGAGATGGGACAGATGAGCACAGAAAGTTAAAGAGATTAATGATTAAAAACAGGTGAGGTACTGGAATTGAAACTATAAAAAAAAATCCCTTCAGAATTCCTTAGGAATCTGTCTGATGCTACCATTTACCAATTAAAGGGCAGAATGCCAAAAGATCTTGCTCTGAGAAGAGTCCTATAGGACCAAGGAGAGAAATGTTTGTTGTTGTTCAGATATCTAAGAAATCAGAGGCATTGCTAGCAATTTTCTAAGGGGGACAGCCTACTGCTCAAGCCAGTGGAAGACTTTGGCATCAGTCACTCACTGTTGGTTTCTCAGGCATTCAGGATGCAAGAGCTATGGGGCCATGGAGGCTTCCACCCAGATTTCAGAGGAAGTCCTTGAGGCCAGGCAGTGTCCTCTGGGAAGGCCATGCATAAAGTTGTGAAGGAGAAGCCTAAGATACACTGGAGACCTCAGAAATTTTGAGTTGCTGGAAATGTGGATCTTTGGCTGAGGAGAACCAGAGGCTGTTCAGGTGAAGCCAGCCAAAAGAACAGAGATGAAGGTTGCGGCCAAAGGTAATGCTGTAGAGATGGGCTGTACAGGCATTTAGGAATTCACATTTGATCACAATTGATCCAGAGTTCTGGACATGGGGCTACAGGATTTGGCCCTTTCTCTACTGGGTTTAGAAATTATTGTGGTACAATTGCTCTCTATCCTGTTTCTCTCTTTTGGAATGGAAAGGTTTACTCTGTGCCCTTGAATGTCTTCGTCTGAGAGCTGACTATTTGTTTCTTTTGCCCATTTTTCAACGGGATCTTTGATTTTTGAGGGCCTTACTTTTCTTCAGTTGCCGAATATTCTTGTTATGAGCTTCCTATCTAAGGTATTGGTGGTAAATACTTTTTGCCAGCCTGTATGTTCTCTTTTTACACTTGATAATTTCCTCTGCTGTGGAGAAAGTTTTTAGTTTGACATAATTGTATTTGTTAATTCTGGCAGCTATTTCTTTTGCTTTTGGTGTCTTATTAAGAAAGTCTTTGCCTACACCTATGTCTTTTATGTATTTGCTTAATTTGTCTTCCAAATAATTCAGTGTTTCAGTTTTAATGTCTAGGTCTTTGATCCACTTGGATTTGATTTTGGTGCATGGTGACAGGTGTGTGTCTATATTCATGCTTCTGCATGTGGATGTCCAGTATTTCCAGTAACATTTATTGAAGAAACTATCGTTTTTCCAGTGTATGCTTTTGGCTCCTATATCAAAGATTAGGTAGCTGAGGGTATTTGAGTTTGTCTCTGCATCCTCAATTCTGTTACTCTGGTCTGTCTGTCTGTTTTTGTTCCAGATAATTAAGATGGTTCTGGCTATTCTAGGTCTCCTTTATTTCCACATAAATTTAAGGATTACTTTATCAAATTCTGTGAAAAAATGTTGCCATTTTGATAGGATTTGCCTTGAATCTGCATATAAGGCAGTATAGTCATTTTGACTATATTGATTCTACCTATCAAAGAACAAGGGATGTCTTTCCATTTTTCTGATGTTGCCGACAACTTTTTTCTTCAGTATAATATAGTTTTCTTTATATAGGTTCTTCACTTCTTTGGTCAGGTATACTCCTAGTTATTTAATTATTTTGCTACGCTATTGAGAATGGGCTTATTCTTCTGTGCTCATTCTCAGCGAGTTTTTGTTGGTGTAGAGAAAAGCTATTGATTTTTTAGTATCGATTTTGTAGCCTGTGACTTGGCTGAAGTTGTTTATTATTTCCAAGTGTTTCATAGTGGAGTTTTTGGGGTCTTCTATGTAGATAATCATAGCATCTGCAAATAAGAATAGTGTGACTTTTTCCTTTCCAATGCAAACACCCTGTATGTCACTTTCTTGCCTGATTGCTATGGCAAGTATTTCAAGGACTGTGTTGAATAAGAGTGGTGAGAGTGGACAGCCTTGTCATATTTCTGATTTGAGAGGAGACTCTTTCAAATTTTCTCCATTTACTATGATATTTGTGGTAGGATTGGCATACATGTCTTCTATGAACTTGAGATAAGGCCCTTCTATACCTATTTTTCTCAGAGTTTTTTATCATGGTAGGGTGTTGAAGTTTATGAAAGGCTTTTTATGCATCATTTGAGATGATCATACAGTTTTTGTTTTTGCTTTGTTGATGTGGTGTATTACATTGATTGATTTACATTGAACCAGTCTTACATTTCAGGCATGAAGCCCACTTGGTCATGGTGTATGATAGTTCTGATTACTTGTTGGATTATATTTGCCAGAATCTTGTCAAGCATTTTTGCATCTATATTCCTTAAGGATATCGATCTATAATTTTCCTTCCTGATTAAGTTTTTGTCTGGTTTGGGGACTAAGGTGATGCTAGCCTCCAGAAATGAATTTGGTAGTATTCCTTCTCTTTCAACTTCATGGAATGGTTTGAAAAGAATTGGAGTTAGTTCTTCTCTGAAAGACTGAAAAAATTCTGCTGTGAATCCATCTGGTCCTGGCCTTTTATTTGTAGGTAGAGCTTTTACTACTGCTTCAGTATCTCCGTATGTATTGGAGTTGTTCAAAACTTTTATGTCTTCTTCATTCAATTTGGTATTTTGTATGTGTCTAGGAAGTCATTGATTTCTTCCCAATTTTCTAACTTTGAGACTGTAGGTGTTCAAAATAATTTCTCATAATATTCTGAATTTCTGCAGAATCAGTTGTAACTTCACCCTTTTCATTTCTAAGTGTATTAATCTGTGCTATTTATTTTCTTCTTTTGGTGAGTTTAGCTAGTAGTTTGTCAGTCTTGTTTATTCTTTTAAAGAACCAGCTTTTTGACTCAACAAACTTTTTTATTGTCTTTTTAATTTCATTAATTTCAGATCTGATCTTTACAATTTCTTTTCTTCTACTGTTTATTGGCTTAGATTGTTCTTGTATCTTAGGGGACTTAAGGTGCATCATTAACATGTTTATTTGTGACTATTCTGTTCTTTTCATGTCTGCATTTATGGATATAAATTTCCCTGTCAGTACTGCTTTCATTGTGTCCCATAGATTATTATATGATCTTTCTTCTTTCTTCATTTAACTCTATGATGTTTTTGATGTCTTTCTAATTTCTTCTGTCGTCCATATTTTGGTCAATAGCAAGTTGTTTAATCTCCATGTATTTGTGCATTTTCTTGTGTTTCTTTTACTGTTAATTTTCAGTTTTAATCGACTTAGAATTGAAAGTATGCAAGGAATTATTTCTACTCCTTTGTATTTATTTGAACATGGCTTATGACCTAGAATATGGTCTATTTTAAAAATGTTTCATGTGCTACTGAGAAGAATGTGAATTTTGTTGATGTTAAGTGAAAAATTCTATAAACATATGTTAGATCCAAGTTTTCTATAGTGTCTTTTAACTGTTGTAAATCTTTGTGGATTGTTTTTTTGTCTGGTTAATCTCTCTGTCTGTGATAGTGGAGTATTAAAACACCCTGCTGTAATTGTAGTTGGACCTATACATCCTTTCAGAACTAATAATTTTTGGTTTACATAATTAAGTGCTCCAGATTTGGGAGCATATATATTGATAATTGTGAATTCTTCCTGATCTATTGGTCTCCTTAACCAGTATATAGCAACCAGCTTTGTTCCTCCTAATTCATTTTGCTTTGGAATCTGATGAGTCTGAAACTAGTGTAGCTAACCCTGATTGTTTCCTGGGTCCTATTGTATGAATTATTGGATTCCATCCTTTTGTTTTCAGTCGATGAGTTTCCCTGTGGTTGAAGTGTGTCTCTTGTAAGTAGCAAATTGTGGGTTTCTGTTTTTTGGTCCAGTCAACCAGTCTATGTCTTTTAGTAGATGAGTGGAAGCCATTCATGTTCAGAGTCATTACTGAGGTATATTTGGGTTGTCCTGCCATTGTTATAGTTTTTCATCATCATTTGCTAGACTTTCTTTTTGGCTCACTCTCGTATTTCTGTTGTCTCTTTTTCTCTGGGGTCTTTGGTGTCATTAGCCTCTCTTTCACTTTCTAAATTTTCTTTTTAAGTAGTCTCTGCAGTGCTGGCTTAGTGGTGGCTGCAAATTTCTTCAAGCTTTCTATATCATGGAAAATTTTAGTTTCTTCCTCTAATTTAAAAGATAATTTTCCTGGATATAGCAGTCTGAGTTGGCATTTATGTTCTCTTAGTATTTGAATGATATTGCTTAATGATCTCCTGGCTTTTAGGGTCTGAGTTCAGAAATCTGTAGTTATTCTGATGGGCTTATTTTTGTAAGTTACCCTCTGTTTTTCTTTTACAGCTTTTAATATTCTCTCTTTGTGTTGTGTCTCTAGTATTTTAGTTATGATGAGTTGTGATTAGGTTCACTTGTGATCAAAGTTGTTTGGTGTTGTATATGCCTGTACTAAGTTCAATGTTTGTTTCTTTGCTTAGATTTGGGAAATGTTCTTCCCTAATTTCACTGAACATGACCTTTAAGCCTTTTGTTTTGTCCTCAGTCGTCTCCTACACGTCCATGGTTCTGCGGTTGTTTCTCTTTGAGTCACCTCTCAGCTGTTGTAACCATTCCCTTTCTTCCCTTTCTTCCTTTTTTTATTTTGCGTTTCGTGTGGCCTGCGTCTTCCTGCTCAACCATTTCATCTTCTAGTTTTGGTATTCTATTTGCAAAATGTTCAAACTGGTTACTTATTTTTTTCCTGTGTTTCTTTACATCCTGAAGGTCTCTTTCAATATTTTTATATCTCTGCTGTATTATTCACTGATTTCTTGTTTTGCCTCATTATCTTCTGTTTTATATCTTCTTTGTTTTCCTTTAATTTCTTATCAATGTTTGCTGTTAACATAGCTATATGCCTGTTGGTTCTTGCATTTCCTGTTTCATTTTCCATTTCAATTCTAAGTATTTCCAGGCCCAGCAGTTACCATAGTTTTTGCCTTTTTCATTTTTGGGTTCTGCTGTTTCAGGATCTCTGGTATTGATTTCTGGGGTGCCAGGTCCTTCGGTCAGAGATTTATTACTACGTTTTCTTATGCTTATGGTACAGTGAGTTGATGCTCCGGCATTGTCATGGGCTCTGCTTTTTTGTTTTTTTCCTGAGATTTTTAAATTAGACTCTTTCTGTTTTAAGTGTTACCTGCCTTTCTTTGGACACAGGAGGGGTGGAGTGCATGAAAACCTAGTATTGTGAGCTCCCAGGTGCAGGTGGGGCTCTGGCTGTGAGTGCCTGCCTATCTCTGGGTGCAGAAGGGATGAGTCTTACAAAGGCCTAGTCCTGCAAGTTCTCAGGTGCAGGTGGGGCTCTCTGGGGCTAACTGGCTGTCTCTGTTTGCAGGAGGGATGGGTGCACCACAGCCCAGTCCTATTAACTCCAGGTGCAGGTGGGGCTCTGCCAGGGCTACCTGGCTGTATCTAGCATGCAGGAGGGACAAGTACAGAACTTTTGAGTATGCATTATTGACTTGTGAGCCAGGAAATCAGAGAGGGCCACCCATCCTGGGTGTGTGGATCCTACTGGCAGCTTGAGCTAAGTGAAGGAAGGAAGAAGAAACATTCCACTTCTACTTGGGAAAGCTCTGGCCTTTCCTAAGTGTCCAGACATCGATTTGCTTCTCACCCACTTGACTCTCTGCAGTACTGTGAGCAGCTCTCCAGCCTCCTCCACTTGTTTCCATCATTGACTGCCTATGAATGGACTATGTGAGACCTTCTAACACTGTGAGCTAAAGTCAATCTTTCCTAAAGTGAGATAGACTCGTTTATTTCTCAAGTATTATAAAAATCACAGCTTACTGAGAGTTAGTAGACTTTTCTTAAACAGACTTATTATTTATTCTTAGACAACTTCTATTACATGTTTATTGCTTTCATTATTTTCAACAGTATTTTTTTTGGAGGAGTCATGTCAAGAAGCTCTTCATGCTATCATTTTGAATATGCTCTGAATTCCTAGATTTGATATTTAGTCAATATTGACTTTTCTATCAAAAAAGTAAAAGTTTTTTTTGTGACAATTCATCCGTTAGATCAGCTTTTAAAAGGATGGGAAAAAGCACCCCCTAGTTTCTTTCTAATAATATGATCATGTATTTTAAAGCACAGTCTTTAAAATAAAGGCTAAGTGAATCACTGGGGAAACCAAACTAAATAAATAAACAAATAGATAAACAAATAGGCAAATAAATAAATGAACGTTTAACTTTGTCTACCAAATCATTCTTTATACCCAGTAGGCTCATGGGTTTATGGGAACTAAACCCTTCATTTGTTTTCTTTCTGTTGTTCCCTACTCCTTTCCTCAATAAAGTAAGCCCCATTTTCAGACAGAACCAAAGCAGTAATTGCTGCCTTTTGACTATAGAACAAAAGTGTCTGTGTAAGTGTATGGTACAAAAGTCAGCTTGTGTAATGAGGCACAGTGTTGGGGATTGAGGTAAACTAGAGAAATCATCAGTTAAAGGGAGAAGTTCTTCCTCACTGTTTCTCTGTGCCTGGTGTTGTAAGGTCTCGCCATTCTTCAAGAGGAGTTGGAAACTCTGTTTTGTTTTTTTATTTGTAACCTCTCAAGTTTTTAGTTGCTGACAGCTAATTAAAAATAAAGCATAATGAAACAACAACAGTGATAACAAAAGGCCAGATGAACAAGCTAAACTTTACTGTCCTCTATTCCATCAGATAAACTGGCGTGTACTTTAAAAAACTGTCCTATTAGAAAAAGGGAAATGTACTTTCATATTGCAAAAGGTTGTTTAATCTTGGAGGGGCAAGGGCAGTGGTGCTATCGTCTTTTAGATTGTTATATGGGTTGGAAAATTCCCTTATATTGTGATTTGGAGAATACTCATGATTGAATGGTTATCAAAAAAATCAGGTTGTGATATATCATAACAATGTGCAGGAACTCTTAATTTTATGGCATTAATAACATTGTCTGGCTGTTATTGCAAAACCATTCATAGGGCCTTGATTCAATTTTGTAGATACAATACTTCAATGGAAATAGAGCCAAAATTAGGCATCCTGTTTTGAACAGAATTTTCCCAGTCTGCTGTTGCATTGTGTTTGTTCTGAATGAAGTGACTAATTGGCAATTTTTTTATAGTTCTTTTGGGATACAATGTAAGGGTTTATTATTATCAGCTGTTACAAGAGAAACATATAATTCTGAACTAATGACCTGATAGGTAAAGTAATAAATAGCTGCAATATAAAAATGAGCTCCCAAGGATATAATTATGTTATTACTAGCAAACAGAGAGTTTCTGGTTCATTAAGTAGCAAAGGCAAAAACAAAGTGTAAATGGTAAAGGTGAAAATTTAATTTTTTCACTTGTTCATGTTTTCCCTCCTGATCAATAAAAACAGGGTGGAGGTTTTGTACACTGAAAATATAAATGATGAAGCTATAGCCTGTCTTGAGTCTAGGGACACATGATAGTCCTCAAATGCTTCCTCTTTTCTTTGAGATAAGTTTCTCTCTTTAGTCCAGACTGGTCTGGAGCTCACTATGTAGCCTAGGTTGGCCTTGAACTCACAGCAATCCTGCTTCAGCCCTCCAAGTTCAAGGATTACAGGTGTGTGCCACCACACCTGACTTATATGTGCTGAGGAACTGAACTCAAGGCCTTGGGATTACTAGGGGAGTGGTCTAACCACTGTGCTATTCCTTCACCTCCTCAAGTGTTTTATTATATGGAGTTATACTATTTTTTAAGAGCACCTGTGTGATGACACTTGTTGATTCTTTGAAGAGAGTTTACAACAGTAATTTTATTGGTTAAAATTCTTTTCCTTAAGGCGAAGGTGTTTCTTTTAAAATTGGTCCTGGCTTAACCTTTAAAAATACCATGTCAGTTTAGTTGCATTTGTAGATTTAATTAACATGTGATGGGCTATTCTGGGCCACCAATAAAGACCTGGGCTATAGCCAGACTTATTTATAATCCTGATGATGCAGTTTAACTTAATCAATCACTTATTCTTTTGTGTTGTTCTGTTGTTTTCTAGTACGGTTTGATGATCATAATTCAAAATGATAACAATCTGGGGAGATTTTTTTTTCCAAAAATATATTATCCTAATTACTTCACTGGAATTATTTCAGGTGTTATTACAAAATAATAGTATTTCATTTTGTTTACTTAAACATACCCCACCTGCCTAACCTCACAGCGTTTTCACGAGGTCAGTCCTGGCACTAAGTATAATACTACCTTTAATAATATTCCTGGGGAATCAGGCTGGCATGCTCTTTAGTATTTAAGGTTCTTTAAAGTTCAGTAAAGTTGAAATAACAAAAGACAGAGTGATTTCTCTAAACTCTCCTGCTCTCTGGCTTCTAAAAGGCCCTCCTATCTGGTGGCACACAGGAAGCATCTGGACAGGTGAAAGGGCGTGAAAGGGTGTGGATCCCTTTTCAATGCCATAACCAAATCGTAACATGAGCCTACTAGATCCTGCAATATTTTAGCAAAATTTTAACACGTAGCCACCTGCCCATCTATATAGTAACTTTATATTGATATCTAGATGAGCAAATACACCATAGAGCATAGCCTCCCGTGTCTATTCCAAATATTTACACATGACCTAGTCACGTTAAATACTTAAATGACTACACTTGCTGGTGGCACTATGGTATTATGAATAAAGTGAGATTTTGAGGAAAACCAAATAAAGATTTGGTACAATTCTGGTCTCTAACCTTTTGCTGGCTATGTTATATCATGGGCATATGAATTAAGCTCTCTGAGCTTCATATACATAAAATAATGACAACGAGCAAAGGATTTTCCTATTAATTTGGGTTTGTGTGAGAGTTACATTATTTCCTATGAATGAAGCACTAGTGACATTGCCTGAGAACGACTAAGCGCTTAGTGAAAAGAATCAATGCTGCCCTCCTTCTGACTTCCTCTGTGCCTCTCTGAATTCCAAGGCCGTCCTTAGTTGACCTCGCCCATCTCTCAGTTCCGAGTCTGCTGATCTGATTTTTTCTTATAAAATATTTATTAATACAGATGCAGAACATAACATTCAATATGGTAATAAAGAGCTGAGGGCGTGGCTTAGTGGTGGAGCAGGTGACTAGCTTTCAAACCACTCTCAAGCACTGGAAAAAAAAAGACTAAAAATGCGTATTAGCAACATGATTTACTGTCCAAATCAAATGGTCCTTTTCCCACTATTTTTATTAATATACATATGCAATACATAGTGTTTACAATGAATTTGGGTATTTCATGCGCATATATATCATATCAACTTTACAATCCCTTCCCATTTTTGACCCTCTCACCCCCCCATCGCTTCCCCCAACTCCAGCTATCACTTCATGTGGTTCTATAGAATGTCTGTGCCCTCGTATCTGTCACTTTAAGTATATTTACGTGATATAGGTTTAAGTTCCTTTAATGTAGCAGCGTGATATTGTTTTAACTTTGTTTTATTGTAGCAATTCACTTATTAGGTCACTGATGAAAATTTATCCTAAGAAAACTAATTGATGTAAAGATAACCCTGTGAATGTACAGGTATGTACCTTCCAGTATTCAGCTAAGACATTTGAAATTTAACTTCTTTTTCTTCTTTCCCAAATTTACTAGTCTTTTGAACTACATGCTTGTAGTTATTTTCTAATGTGAGCTGGTGGGTAAGGCCAGGTTTAAGAATAGCAAGAAAAAATATAGCAAAATATAGAAGAAAAACTTTTGGTAAATATCCCAATAAAGGGATTGGTTAGATTCAGAGAAGAGGCATCAAGAGTTAATGATTGCGACCCACTTGAGGTATAGGAAGCTGAGTTAGAATGATGACTTCAGTGAAATGATTTAGGTGCGGAAGATTAATATGTTAAATACTGTATAGTTTATCTGACTTGGAAAATCTAGAACACAGACATTCTACAGGACCACGTGAAGTGCTGATCTGATTTCTGTCCACCCGTCGGGCTGGGAAGAGGCTTCTTCTTGTCCCCATTCTTTTGTCTTCAGGGTCCCTGTAATTTTTGTTCAGTAATAGTAAATGGAAAAATAAATCATTAGAAGTCAGAGGAGGGCGGATTTGGAGTTCCTGTTGTCACTTCAAGCTTATTACATAGTTTGGGACAGGGAATCATAATTGTTCTGGAATCATAGCATGATATGGAAGTCAATTTTTGATTCATATACATGTTCAAAATTGATTCAAATTTTACCATACTCATTTTTAAGAGTAAACTAGTATGTGAGATGATGTGATATTTTTGCAAATCTATTGCTGTTTTTTCCTTAAGAGATACTTTCATCTCTTAAAATTCACTCTAATGCTAGATATGACCTACTAAGTATGTATTATATGCTCAAGTATATATTGACTTCTTTGATCTTCTTAACAGTCCTATGTCATATATATTCCTATTATCATACTTTGATAAACACAAGAACTGAGGCTCAAAGAGATTAAGCAGTGTTAGTGTCAAGCTCAGGATTGAATTCTAAGCAGCCCATTCTCATATACAAAGTCTAATCTCTGGAAAATTCTTAGTTGGACCTGCTAAGTTGCACTTAGAGCACTGGGTTAGATCCCTTGCAGCACAAAGTCTGTCACAGACAGATGCTTGCTGGGTATTTATTAATAGCAACCGGGACTCAATTACTAGGGCTCTGCTGGCATTGTACCTTTACTATAACTGCAAAGGATACCAGTAAACACAGGCAAAACAGATTTTTACCAGGGAGATATTAACAAATGACTCAATAAACCAACATTGCACACTTGGTGACATTTTGGAGTGAAGAACATTCATGTGTATTATGACTTTCTGAAATGAGAGAAATCATGAATTAAGGAGGATCAAAATATTATTTCACTCAGTTACTCCTTTAGATTTTGGTATTGTGTAAGGCTGTACATATTTTAAGGAAAAAAAGGTCTTCAGAGAAATGTAACTACAACCAGTATAGAGAGGCCATGTTTGGACCACTTCTTTGTTCTACTCTTATTGTTCTGTATTGTGATTTAGTTGATGTTTTACCCTCTCAGACTGAGCCTTTTCTTTCTGCCATGGAAGTTATGTAGGAATTTGCAAAGAAAAAAACATGAAAACTTGTTTTTTGACTGAAGCAGTAATAAAATCGCTTGACAATAACTTTTCAATTTTCTTTTATACATCTTGCTTCCCTCCTCCTCACCTCCATTGAGACTGACAGGCTGCTTCTCCACAGCTGGCAGTGATGGGTGTTGCTGGGTAAGGCCTTCTGTCATTGCTCTACACAAGAGGTTGACATCCAGCTGGACAGGCAAGACAGGCAATGGGCAGGAGGAGTGGGAAGAGTCCACTGGGAGGGATAACTCACTGTTAATCCTCCTGGAGGACAATCTCCTGAAATCCCTGTAAGTGATTTACTGTTGGAAGATCATCAGATGTAAGTAATACCAGACTTGAGTTTAATAAAGACCGCCATTACCGGTGCATTGCCATGTCCAGAGAATCAGAAGCTATGCCATTCCTGTGCCTGTGGTCAGGCCCAGTGCATCACCCACAAGTCTCCTCTAATCACCAAGTTTCAGATACACAAGATAACAAACCTAAGACTTACAAAATGAAAAAAAAAAAACCAAAATTTTTAGCGACGTATTTGAAATAAATTGTAAAAATACCTTATTTTGAGTGAGAAGCCTTCCCTTTGCTGCCATTCATTTTTTTTTTTTTCTTAACTTTGGGAGAAACAAAATTTTCTAGAAATTTCCCTATGAAGACTAAGTGTAAAAATAGAGTGATCAAACTGAAGACGCTAGTTCTTTTTCTATTCTTTATAGCACCTAAGGTATACTTAGGAGAATATTTCACCTTGAAGGGATAGTACAACGCTTGATTGATCCTGCCGTATCCTGCCCCTCTACAGGAGACTTATTGAGGTGGTTGATAACTATTATTCACAATGACTTTTAAATGTGATTAAGGCTTTTGTTCAGTTTGAACAAAATGATCCTAATTTTCAAGACATCTTAATAGATTTTCTCGCTCACAAGTGATAAAATACAAAGGGGATTTCTGCCTCCTAAAGACGAGGCAGAGATACTTGGGCCAGTCTTTTTCATCCACGTGGATGTGCAATCTGGAAAATTAGCCCTTGTCACTGCCCTGCCACTTAGCCCCTTCTCAGCCTCCCAGGGTCTACTTATTCCTTAAAACTACCTGGAAAAGGCAAAATTGCCAAATTGAATAAATATTTCTTCAGACCTATTGCGCCACTTTCCTGCATTTGACATTATCCCTCTTTTATTCCTGAAAATTTATTTCCTTTGATAGCATTATTTCCTGTTTGCCTCTCAGTTCTAGCAATTTCTGTGTTGCTGGATCTCCCCTCATGTATTATGACTCATTTTCGTGACAGACCCAAAGAGAATGTGATGTTCTTGCTTCCCAGTTTACATTCACCTGTCCTGCTCTTCTGCGCACCTCGACGCTTGTGTTTATGTGTCAGGAGTTGAAAGCCATAATAATAAGGTAAAGCTTTAGAGGTCCCTTCACTTTGTTGCCCTGTTCAACCCTCCATTTTATATCTGAAGCATTTCTTTTTTCTAGTCGCCCTTTCACCGTCCTGCACAAGCTAAGGACTCCATCATCATTGGCTTCGTTGACTTCTGCCATTTCCACCTCAAATCTATCTTCAAACTCAAAGGCAAATCTGGCCCTATTATTCTCAATTCTAAGTCCTTCATCGACACCCTTTGCTCCTTGAGTCGAATGCAAAGCCTTAGCATGACGTAGAAAGCCTCCTTGATTTGGCCGTTGACTGCCTACCGCATCATCTACGCTTGTCACAGCTCTCTCCAATGCACGTGCTCTCCAATTCTGAGCACTAGTACATTACTTCCTGCTTATCGTCCATCGGCTGCTGTTTCAACCTGTGCCTTTTCACTCCTGTCTCTCCTTGGAATACTCTATGCCCCCTTTTTATTTCTACTCATACGGCTGCTTAATTGTAGGAAATTCAACTCCAGCATCTTGACTCTGAGAAGTCCTCTTTGGCTTTTATGTTTTGTGTTTTGTTAGCATTCTAAGTATGTACATAAACTGTCATTTTAAACCATCTTTCTGAGGCCTACAGAGCAGGAACTTAGTTCGCTACTCATTTTGTCTCCCTAGCACGGACATAGCAATGGTAATGGAATAAGCTGACAAAAAAAAAAAAAAAAACAAAAAACCAACTTCCTTGAATATTGTGAAAAAATATGGAGAACCCATTGATTGAAACATTTTTGCCTTGAGGCATTCATGTGCATGTGCACATGGACGTGCATGCACACACATGCACACACATACATTGATATAGACAGAGATTTATAGATTTCTCTCTTTTTGGTGACATTACAGTGAGTCATGACAATGTGTCAAAGAAGAGAAGCATTTTGTTTGGTACAGTTAGTTTGGTCAGTCAGTACCACGGGTTCCTACTGTTCTGGATTTATTAGTAACAACTAAATAAAGGCACTGCTCATTAAAAATGGGTGAATTTGTTACACACAGAAAAGAGATTATCAAAGAACCTGGGTCTTAGAGTGACTTACTGTGATTATGACATACAAGTAAGTTATGTACCAGTTTACTGAAATATTCTATGAAGATTAGATTACACAAAGAGGCCATGAAAATTCCCTAATTCATTTTTTATCTGACTAGGAATTTTTCCAGGCTCAAATCCTGGCAGATAATAGGCAGATATATAATAGTCTAGATTTTTTTCTTTTTGCACATAAAATGAAAAGTGACATTAGTGTAAAAAAATATTTTGGCTTCTAGTTTCCTGTATAAAAAGATATTTAAAAAAACCTAACAAGGTGTTTTTGATTTTCAGTGCATTCATTTCTTTGTATCACATTCTAATTTCAACTTAAATAAACCCCAAATCACCAAAGATGAAGTTTTTTTCTTTTAAGAATGGATTGCAAGGAATAGCCCCTTTTGTGAATTCTAGTAATAAATTCAACTACAAATATTCTTACTATGATGGTGTTATATCTGTTCTTCATCTGATGATATATGTATCACTTAAGATGACATTCTCAGTTTGAAATGCTACTTTTACAAAAATTATATTATCTGATATATTTTTGTTGTTTCGATGTTATCAGTATGCTCAATTTTCTTTCCTTCCTTCTTTCTTTCTTTTGGAGGCAGAATCCTACTCTGTAGTCCTGTCGTTTAGCTGATCTAGATCTCACTATACAACCTAGACAGGCCTCAAACTCATGGCAGTCCTCCTAGATCAAACCCAAGTTCTGGGATTCCAGATGTGTGCTACTACCTCCAGCTATTCTGTGATGCTGGGGAATTGAACCTAGCCCATCATTCTTTCTAGGCAAGCGCTCAAATCACTGAGCTAATTCCCCAGTCCCTTCAATGCTCTTTAAAACAAGTTGATAACAGAGTGAAGTAAGGGATGATAGGGCTCTCAAATGTTGGACCAAGTAAACCATCCAGTTAAACTTCGGTTTATTATTTTTGCAATGGTACAGGCTTGAAAAAGTTATAAGGACATATTTAGGGGAACCAAAATATGTATTGACCTAATTGTTGGACTTACTGAAGGGGTTTGGAGAGAAGCGACAGAAATAATACTAAATACTTTAATAGGATTAAAGCTAAATCGCATTACTGAATACTATTTCTTACAGACTGAGTAATGTTTCAGCTGTCCGGAAGAGAGCTGGTTGAGGGTTTGGAGTTCAGGTCACATAGTGAAAGGAGTGTTTTAGGAAAGACAGCTGGTTAGGAGAGTTTAAATATTTTTCTTGTTTTCCCTTTTCCTCCTTCTGTGCCATCCCTGTGTCCTTTATGAAACTTCGCTTGTTTACTGGTCCTCCAGCAGAGTAATAAGCGGTTTTCATAACTTTCCCATTCTCTTCTGTCCCACTCAGGTATGTAATTTGACTTTCATGATCCGTTCAGCCTGCTTAGCTGCTCTCGGTGTGTTTTCTATTCCTAGGTGACCTTTCTGAAAAATATCTTCTTGGTATTCTCCCGATAGCTTCTAAAATGTCTTTACCAAGCAAATACGAGCAGGTTAAAGAAAAATACCTGATGTCCAAGAAATCATGAAAATATTGTACTTTGGACACACTGTGTGTTTCAGGCAATTTGTTTTTTTAAGTTGCATCTTAAAAGATGATAAGACTCAATACTATTAAGTGTAAATAAAGAGGTATTTTGCCACCTCTTCGTTTTTAAGTGAAAATAAAATATCTAATATTTCTACTTTCTTCCACTCCGATAGGCTTACGGTTAGAAAATTTGCTCCCTATAGGTGAATTCATCATAAGGCAGTCAGCTACTTCCTCCTTTATCACCTTAGGATGGATTACTGGGACATCTTGTGTTCCTCAGAGGCAGTCCCGAGCCATTTCACCAGCCTCTTTTGTTTCCTCCCTTATTGCTGCATATTTATTCTTCCATAGCTCATATTTCAAAACTTCTTCCTCTAACAGCTTTTTTTGTTTCCTTGCTGAGTTCATGTCAGGTAGAAGTGTGCTTTGTGGAAAACAATTAACTGTTACCAAATATATCATTTATCTTAAGCTTTTCAAAGATATATTCTTAGAAGATGTGATATTTCAAGCTCTAATCCAACTAATGATTAACTGTTTCTACAGTAGATCAGAGGTCACATATCAGTGAGCTGCAGTCCATTGTGGCACATTGATATATTTTATTTTATCTTGCAGGAATTTTAAGACCTTTATCAGTTGTCAATATTTTACAGTTGAGAAACTTTATATAAAATCGAGTGTATTAGTTTTCTTTTTCCTTGTTGTTTTCTTGAAATATTCAAATATTTGGCAACTTGGGCCTGCGTTCTTAAATAGATACAGTTTTTTAAAGCTAAAAAGTTTGGAATTCCATGTTTCCCATGACAGTACTACCCCCTTAGCTATGTGATGTATTCTAAGAGGCCTGAAACCTCAGAGTTCTGAAACCCATGTATACGATGTTCTCTTCCTCATTTATATTATAAATCGTATGAATTAGTCACAATATAAAGTTAAAAATAGTCACTTGCTATTGATCTTAATAACTTCAGAATATAATTTTTTCTTTATTAATCAAGAATTTTAATCTTTTTCTTTATTGGAAGCACTTACTGCTTGCCCTTGGCATATGTATATTGCTAGCATCATCTTATGCCTTGGAACCATTGATAAGTAACAGTTCCTAGAACACCAGCACTATGATACTCTGACAGTTGATCTGATAACAGAGAGGTCTACTAAGTGACTAATGCGTGGGTCCCATATAAGGCAGGTGTGGATACACTGGGCAAAGGTGTGATTCCTATCCTGCTTGGAATGCAGCAAGAAGGTATTGGATTTCATCTTGCCATTCAGACTGGCGTGCAATTTAAAACTTTATAAATTGTTTACTTTTAGAATTTTCCATTTAATATTTTGATCTGAAGAAATTTTTTTTCAACTGAAACTAAAGAAAAGGAAGCCACAGATAAGGGATACTGTTATATTTGCAGTTCTCTACTTTGTCCTAGCTGTGTTTCTCCACATCCCAGTAGATTTTTTTTTAACTGACCTGTGCTCGTCCAGTGTTTCTCAAAGTTTAGTTTTCATACGAACCACCCGGGATTTTTGGTAAACGTCAGCTATCTACTTACTGATGGATTGGATTGGATTCTCCATTTTTAACAGGATCCAAGTGATAGTCGTGTGAATATATGGGTCTACGTGAGCAGTTCTTCGTGTGTGACTCTTGACGAGGCACATCAGTGTCTACATCATCAGAACTCAGAGCGGTGTCTGGGTTCTGCTCTGTGAAACTCTCCTCATGAGTCCGATGCGCAGTAACCTTTGAGAGTTGCCTCGGAGACTATCTTGGGTGGAAAGATTATTTCTGAAATAAGCTAAGTTCAGGATTTTCATCCCTTCTTAGACATTAAAAATCATTTGGAGAAGGTTTTAAAAAAGAGATTGACACAAGCCCCATCTCTAGAGACTTGGAGAGAAAGTAGTTTGGAGTGGGGCCCAGGCAACCATATTTCTAAAAATATCTCAGTTGATTCTAACGTATAACAGAGTTGAGAACGACACTCATGAAAGAGATTTTCTTAACACATTAGCTGACTGTTTAGTAGTATTTCTGTCAGAAAAGTCGTGCAACAGTTATAAGTCCATTTGTTTTTTCCTATATCCTCTGAAAGGTGAAAAAGTGATTGATTTCCCAACATGATTTTTATGATCAGTAGGTCCTTTGATCAAATATGATCTTTCACACATCATCTCTTCACAAATCTGTTTGTTATTTTGAACCCTTGTCATGATATCTGCTTGTAGATTGTGTTAAACTTCCTGGGCTTGTGGACTAGGGAATATTTCTTATTAATTCTAGTGACACAACTTTACACAATTCTAGAAGGGCGCTATTTGTGTTTATAGCCATCATAGATGTGTACATTCATTAAGTCTATCTTCTAGAATATGGCAGTGCAGTGTCTCGAGTAGGAGAAGACTATTTCCAGATTGTATTATGGCTTCATTTATGCGAACAGTAGAGTGGTATTTAGTTTAATAAATAGAACCACCATGAACCCATGATAAAACGGATTTATCTCAACTTCACCCAGTGTCTTGGCTTTTCTATGAGATGAGTTCAATGGTTATGGAAACCAAAACTGTTAATGCATAATAAATCTGAAAACATTGCTTATTTTATGGCTTCCTAGATACTAACAGAAGTCCATGTAATGGGAAAGTTCAACATTTCTCTCCTGCTACATAATCAATTGTTTTGCAAATAAACATTGCTTCTGTTTAGTATTTTTGTCAAGTTATTAATATGCTTGACACTAATAATTGTATTAATTAGCTAATATATCGTTAAACTTATAGTGATAGAGATATAATGGAAATGATTTGAAGGACGATGATGATATTATTACCTAATTAATTGGATCATTTGTGAACTATTTAAAAAATTTACACTCATGTACTGTCTTCTGAATTACGATGTACTTAAGGAATAACACTATCTCTACATCACTGTGGAGTGCTATTACTGGTCAGCTCAGTGGTTTGAACCATAGTAGAAAGCACTTTAGGGTAAAGGAAGAAAGGAAAAAGAAGAAAAAAAGAAGTCTTTCTGGTTGCCTTTGAAGGTAACGGAACTTCTTTCTCTCTCTCTCTTTTAAATTTCTGTTTAGATGAGGTGACAGAATAACTTACATTAAAACTGAAAATAGAATGGATCCTTTGCCTTTAGGCTTAAAGTGTAAGTGACTGGCTTGTAATGCCACTTTACCACCTGCTGTTACGTTCAGTCAGAGTGGAAATGAAACCTTTGTGGATTGTAGCAGTCAGTGCTGTGCCACATATATTTTCTTAATTTGAAAATGTCACCATACTTAGTTTATGTCTGATCGACTTTACTGGCTAGTTCTTGTTAAGGGGTGTTTGTGTACAGTGGAGCATATTTTGAAGTTTTTCATTAACAGATAATATATCACAAAGAAAGTGCAGACTTTCAGTAGCTTTAAACAGTTTTTTTTTAGAGTTCTCATTAAAATTTTACCTGAACTCATTGACACTTATACAAAGAAATTTAGTGCAGTTTCACCCAGTGTCTTGGCTTTTCTGTGAGAAGAGTTCAATGTTTATGAAAAACAAAACTCTCAATCCATAATAAACCTGAAAACATTGCTTATTTTATGGCTTTTTAGAAACTAACAGAAGTTCATGTGATGGAAAAGTTCAATGTTTCTCTCCTGCATCAGAGACACAGTACTTCTGTCACTTTTTTCATACAACTTTATAAAACAGTAGATTTTAGCTCAGATTGCATCATCAGAAAGACCAGCGCCAGCGGGATCTTGATAGTAGCTCACGCTTCTCGGTGGTAATCTCTCCTAGTGTTGACTTCTGGTTTGATTCTCAGTAGAGTCTCTTGTTTGTCAGCATAAAATTTAAATAGGATGCAGCATAGAGTAGGAGATAAGAGTACAGACACTGAAACTAGCAACCTAAGTTTGTACTATTTGAAAGATTTGGAGACATACATGTTAGTATGGGAAGAAACTTGCATTACCACTTTTCCAATATTAGCAACAAATAGACTTGTTGAGGTGACACATGAGAATGTCTAATTTGTGTGGTATAATTATCTCCCCATCACCTTATGTTTCTTCTCTTCATCACTTTCCACCTTGTGGTTTTCTGGACTCATTGTTTTGGTTAATAAAATGCCAGGATGTTATCGATTCCTCCTGCTCTTTCTTCATTAATCTGTTGAGACACTTAGGTTGATTTCATAACTTGTTATCATGAATGTTAGTACAATTAATATGAGAGTGCTGATATCTGTTTGCCCTAATGACTTCATTTACTATCTATTATCTCCTGTAGTGAGATCACCAAATCAGATAGTAGTCTACTTTTTAACTTCTTGAGAAAACTTCATACCATATTTGCATGCCCCTAAATAGTGTTTAAGAGTTCTCTTTCCCCATTTCCTCACCGACATAAGGTAGACAGTCCCTATTAAGAGAAACTCTTCCATCAGTCAGCTCGAGTGGAGTTCTTGGGAGACTGTAGTAAGTGGTCAAAGGGGCTGCTTGGTGCTAGACACCTCTGGCAGGCTAGGTGTCTAGGTCAGCGGGTGGACAAACCCAAAGCTTGGACACAGGGAGTTAGGCCTATATCTGTCATCCACTAAAGTGGCTTCTTGATTGGGCCTGTGGGGGTAGGCCAATATTTGTTTCTTATTAAGGGCTCAGAAACATTTTAGTTATTCTGATTATCTGAGTACTGTCCAGCTGTGCCATTTTTGATGTACATGTGTGTGTCTTTGTATTATTATCATTAACTTCACTCTAATATTTCCTGCGGAGATCTCTAAAAGGTAATCATTTATTTTGTGAAGACCCATTTAAATTCAGGATTATAATACATAGGTTCATTTAATTTGGCACTCAGTTTCTCCCACAGGCTCTAGTCACTTGAAAGTAACCTTATGAGAAAGTGCTAACATCATGTCGCTGGAACTGCTGTCTTTATGTCCTTAATACATAGATTGGCAGTGGTCCCCAACCTTTTTTGATGCCGGGGACCAGTTTGGTTGAAGACCATGCTCCCAAGGATGGAAGGGGCACTCGTTATGCAGAGGGTTATTGAAGGGCAGGTTTGGTATGGTGAACAGCTGTAGGAGGGGAGCGAGGAGTAAAGCCAGATCTGCCTTTTGTCATGTAGGCAGCGGCATTGGTATCTGAGGGGACATTGATTGAGCAGAACGTGGTTCCCCAGCTTACCTTCTGCTAGCTGCTCATGTGTCCTAGCATCCTGATCCTTCCAAGGCCGTGGACTAGTACCTGTCTTCAGTTAGGGGTTTGGAGACCTGTGGGTTAGTATCTACATTAATGTTTATGATGAATATTAGGAAAGCTTAATATATTATCATACCCAAGGAAAATAAATAAGAATAAAAAGTCTAATTTACTTTCCCATTTTACATTTCCAGTGGGAAAAAGCACCTACCCTGAAAGATTTGCTCTGGGTTGGAGTTTCTTAAACTTTAATGCACACGTAAATAGCCTGACGATTTGTTCTATGACATACGCTGATTCGGTAGGTGTGGAGAGAAGATTCTGCATTTCTGAGATTCTGTGTTTTTAACAAATTGTGAGGTGGTGCTGACATTGTGGATTCATGAATCATTTGTAGGGTAGAATCACTAATCTGAAGATCCCTCTTTGCACACAAATTGTTCACAATCTTCCTTCCATAACTTGAGTAAAAACTCATAAAGCTAACATGCTACCCTTCTGTATTTATCTGTTTCCACCCTAACTTGCTCTCTGCTAACTTTTCTTCATCTGTTTTGTGCTTCAAAACTCAAATACTCTTCCAGAATCACTGAGCACAGGCTCTTTCATACCCGTGTCCCAAGATCCAGTTAGGCAGGCTGAGAAAGTGAGAATGGGGAAAGGAAGTGAGAATTGTTCAGGAAGATCTCAAAGCCCACCGTGATCTCGGATTTGGAGTTTGCATGCCAGCATTCTTTTAGGCAAATATACAATTTTCGCAATAAAATACAACTTTAAATATTTTCTTTAAATATTTTTGCTTTTAAAATGTCATGTAATCTTATAATGTAGCTTATGTTTATAATATAATGATAAAATTTTGTTATATGGTACAAAATACCAAAGTACTTTGTGTGTTGAATAGCTATAAGCTTTAAAATATATCTGTAAATCAATGCCGAAAATTTTGGAAAGTAGTACTTTAAAGGCAAATATAGACATGTTAGCTACTAATTGTTTTATAAAATTGTCTTATATAGAAATAATTTTTGAAGTTTATACATTTTCAGGATTTAATGCCACTTCTTTTAATGGATAGATTTATGTTTTTTTTTTAGTAACAAATGGAAATGTTTTAGCAGCATACTTACACATCAACAAGTGATAAAATTTTATGATTGGCAAAAATAAATAAGTCCGGAACAAAACAAGATGAGGTAGGAGAAGTGTCAAAAATAAGTGTTCTATTTCTGTAGCTAATTTGGTGACCTTGCAAGTGATTTGAAAAATATTATTCGTTATTAAATTGGGCCCTTTGAGACAAAACCCGCCAGTGTGGCTTGTTTTTATTCTTTGCATTACTTGAGTTCATATGAGATTAGATACAGGGAAGTATATTAGCGTGGACTTAGAATTGTTTGCTTCTAAAATTCAACAGTTTCTAAAATTCCAAAATCACACATATGTGTCTCCTCCACCATCTTCTATCACTTACCTGTCTTTTATATTTTGGGTTTCAAAGTGAGTATATAATATAACAAAATATATATGTTATGTTTCAGTACATATGTTGGTATAACATACCTATTATTTATTATTATTATTAGATCTGAAACTTATAAATATAGTGTATATATGTAATACATATGTGTTTACACAATCGTGTATCTTTTGCTGGAATACATTTTCAGAAGTATCTTAGACATTTTCATCACAGGGGGACATCGTAAGGTGTGCTCATGCAAGCGAACGCAATGAAGGGGTCACTGTGCATTGTCATCTTTTGGGAGCACCCCTCACACAAACATACATAACCTGTCCTGAGTGAGTTGTTGTTATGTAGTACATATCTGCATATATCTGTGTATATGCATGCTTGTGCATGTGTATGACAAGACTGGGACCCAGAGAGGTAGACACAGACTTCTTGAGGTAACTAACTCTTAGAATGTCCCTTAAGACATTTTACAGCCTTTCCTAGCAGGCTCCAAGGATGCCCTCCTACGCAGCACTGGCATATCCCCAGTGCTGCTACTGTGAAATGTGAGCAGGTGCTCTGCCGCTCAAAACTGCTTTTTAGTGCAGTGTTCCATATTGTGTTTCCATTACGATAGGGGTCTTCATTTTAATAACTACTCAGACTCTTACATATACAAATGAAGAATTTGCATAGTGTGTTAGGAGAGCGAGAGGAAACTTGTAATGAGGAGGGTGTCATCCTTTTTTCGCGGTAGTTTTCTGCTACAAGAGTACTGTGATGAGTGGCATGTCGTTTTGAGCTATATAGAAGACTCATGCTCTATTAACTGGGCTGTTAGGAAAATGCCTGCTGGCAATTTTCCATCATGTCAATTCTGGGTATTTACATCAGGCGCTGCGTTTTTGTGATGGGTACCAAAGAGAAAAATCCCCTCTTCTCAGCATTTCCTCTTTATAGGTAAAGTATTTTGCTACTGCGCAATGCACTTCAGGAGCATAAGTTAGCCCATTCGATACTTAGGAAAACTAAGAGAGTGGGATGTAGAGTGGTAAAGGGTTCATTGTACTTTCTACTTCATTATGAGTTCTTTCTGCATTTCGTTTCTTTATCTAATGTAAATCGGACTAGGATATACTTGGAACTTAAAGATGGAGTTTGGAAGACGAAGGCCTTTAATAGATACCCCAAAAGCTCTTCGGTGCAAAACTTTGGAAAAGGCAGTTTTCCCTATATCCTCAAGAATATATTTGTTACAAACTGAACATTCCTTTAGTACTGAAGAAAATTACTCATATTTTGATAAATACTTCCAAGTTGACACATAATTCAGCCTGAATGACACATTACGTTTGTGTTTCTTCATGACATTCAGCAACTTTGTACTGTTTCACCTAATGAATCTATAGGCGTGGATTATAACAAGATAAAGTAATTTGGTAGTGTGGGGGCTAAGAACTAATTTATAGGGCCTCTTTTAGTTTTCTTAAGTGCAAAGTAGCTTTGTGTTGTGTCCAAATTTAGTAAAATAACAAATGTCATGATGTTTTATATTTTTATAATCGCAGTGTTTAAATACTTTTTTTTCTTTTGCTCCTGCCTCTGCTTTGAGACCCCAAACACTGTCAGAGATTACTTAAGGACCTTTAAAATTCAGTCATTTTTGACGTCCCCTATTTATATTACTATTGTTCAAAAAAATTCATTCGCTGTTTGGGTATCAGTTAATATTAGGTAATATTTTGTACTTGAATAAATAAATGACAAAAAATAACCACTGATTCTCAGTCATTTATTTTTCTAAGAAGCTTCATGAAATATTAGATTTGTTTGACATTCATGCTGTATCGTTTTTGACTGGGAAGCCAACATTGTTTTCCTTGAGTTATGTTTGTTTTTAAACTGAATATTGTATATGATACCAGAGCAATTTATGCTAAGAAGAACTGGACTTAAGGCAAAATGTGTCCTTGTTTCTATTTTCCTAAACTTTCAGAAATGATTAATTTGAGAACCCATTTTTGTACTTAGACTGCCTAAAGTACCTGTAAATTTGGAAATACATTTGCTGACAACTCCAAGTTCCAAGAGTTAAGAATGCTCATTTATAAATAGAATTATTTTAATACTTTCCTTTTCTGGAAATATTAGTATGAAACTGCCAGTTAAAAAAATGTGGAAGAGCCATCTGAATGTCTAGAATGACTTCGAGTTATCTTAGATTTTTTAAAACAAGAAAAATTTCTGACCTCCATGCAATAGGATGGGTCCACTATGCCAGCTGACGTTCACTGAATTAATGAATTTACCAGTTGTCTTTTAGTAGTAGTTTTGCTTTCTGTGGTTACAGTTGCCTACAGTCAACTTTGCCTGAAAATATTAAATGGAAGATTCCAGACATAAACAACTCATAAGTGATAATTGGCTTGCTATTTTCAGTAGTGTGATGAAATTTCATGCTGTCCTGCTGTGTCCCTCCTTGGATATGAATAACCCCTCCACCCCCCGTGTCTAAGGTATCCACATATTATAAACTATTTGTGTCATAGACTTTCAATTCTTTAGCTAAGCCTTTAGCCTATCAGATAAATTACTGTGGAATTGCTGCATCTGCATGTAACCAACCTGACAGGTAACTCTATGCCACAGTGCTTACGTCACTCACCTCACTTCACATCACCTGTAGGTGCTGTCTCATCTCAAGATACAAGATCATATATCATCATGTAAAGAAAAATGAGTGTAACATGAAGGTATTTGAGAGAGTGAGATCTTATTCACTTTAATTACTGTCCATTTTTCTAATTTTGTGTTTTACCATTTGCTATTGATAGTGACTTCTTATTGTGCCTAATTTATAAATGGAATTTTATTGGAGATGTGTATGTATAAGGAAAAAACATAATATATGTGTAAGATTTGTACTCTCCGCAGGTTCAAGCATCTGCTGGCTGTCTTGGGACAGTCTACACAGAAAAGGGAAGTGTGGTTTTCTTTCTAATCTCCATCAGGTGATGGAGCTAATATGTATATTTAACCTTGGTGTCATATCTTATTAAAATATGTAATTGATTTGTAAAGACCTGTGGAAAAGAACATTAAATGATAAACTAAAACACTAAATTTGTGAATCAGTTTATGTCACCTGGGTTTTATAACAATACCTCAGATTTTAGTAGACTCACTTCTCCCTTTGTCAGGTGGTCATTGTGATGTCACAGTCTCTCAGGTCTCTTTCCGCAAATTACTTGTTGATTTGTTAGTTTCCTCTCTTCTCAGTATTCTTTGAGGGCCGCTCTCTGTTTGCTTCTCTCCTATGCCTGAACGCTCTGGGCTCGTCAGACAGCTGCCACAGGCCTCCTGTCACTCTGCCTTAGTCATGGTCTCCTCCCACTGACCTGTTCCTGACTTTGGAACTATGTTCCTTCTCCCAGACCTCTCCCCATCGTGCGCCAGACATGAATGTTCAGCTCTTAGATACATCAGCTCAGGTGTTCCAGGAACAACTCAGGCTCACCGTGTCAGAAACCACAGTTGTTGGTATACACTTTAAGCATTTCGATCTATTTTTTGTTTGTTTGTTTGCTGAAAGGACAATGTTTTTGTTTACTGCATTGCGTAGACTACTTTTTTAGCTTCAAGTAAGTATGCTTTTGCAAAGCTTTTTATTTGACAGCAGATCTCTTAACTGGCCTTTTATGGGAAGCCTTTTTTTTAATCCTGTGTCAGTATTAGAAACTTCTTTATAGTAAATTAACAACAATAAAGGTAGTGATGGTGATGGTAGCCTGTGCACTACTTTCTTATTGATGCTGTAACAAATTAGCGCATATTTAGGAACTTCAAACAATACAAATTTATCTCTAGAAGCTATGTAGGTTTGGAAGTCTGATACTGCTCTTAGTGGAGGTTGTGGGGGGAATCTCTGAATTTTCTTTACTATTGCAGTTTGCAGAGGCTGCCTGGATTCCTAGGTCGTGGTCATGCAGCAGCTAGTACAGTTTTTCCTATGTTGCTTCACTCTAAAACAGACTCTTCTTCTCCTTTATGCTTTTACTTGTCAAGATCCTAATGGTAATTATTATTTATTGAGGCATAGTCTTGCTCTGTAGTCCAGGCTGGACAGGAACTCGCTATGAAGTACAGGCTAACCTCTATCACTTGGTGATTCTCCTGCCTCAGTCTCCTAAGTGCCGGAATTGTAAGTGTGCATCACCGGACTCAGAATGGTACTGGAGAACTGAACCGCGGGCCTTGCACTTTCTGGGCGAGTACTTTAACAGCTGGCCTATGCTGCCAGTCCATGTAATGATTATTTTGGGTCTGTGTGGATAATCCAGGGTATTTCTCCCATTGCTGTATCAGCAGATAAGTAATCTTAATTTTATTTTCAGTAAGTTCCCTTCTACCAAGTATTGTAATATACTAACATATTCTGGGGAGGACTCCATGGGTATCTTTGGAGGACTATTTTTCTGGCTGTAGTAAGAGCTAATACTTATTGAGAATTTATCATCAGCAGGGCTCTGTTCTGTGCATTTCCCCTGTGTTAATTCATATAGGTAAGAACTACAGAGAGTCTGAGATTTTCCTTGACCCTATTTGCAATTTTAACAAGTTAGCTCCCATATTTTTATGAATGCTGGGAGAAAACACGAGATTTCTGAATTAGGAACAAAAGAGTTTGTTGTTTCAGCTGTAGCAGTAGCCAGATTACCAACAATTTTGAGTGTCAGGTCCCTAAGATCCGGTCCTCAGGAGTGACACAAAAAGATCTAGGTGATAACTATGCATGCAATAAGTTAGACAATTTCTGGACCTGAGCCCAGAAATTTGGTTATTTTATAAGTGATGGCATGCATGAGTGCTCTAGAAAATACATCATCTGTTTCTGCTATACATATTTTCTCAAAAAATAGTGTGAAATTAAAAAGGTTTGCATTGTGTGTTTGGACTCATAAAATATGCAGAAATGTGAAGGACCCTTGAGGATTGCGTTCTAAGCTGGTCGTCACAGTGGTTATATGAAAGACTTGCAATTGTGTTGTTGTGATGAAAAAGAAAGACAAAGACAGATAATTAGTAGTGGGCCCCATTAAGTAGCAGAAGTGAGTGTATGTTCTTTTAATGATTATTTTTCTGATATTATGGATTGAACACATGGTCTTTATATTGAGCTACATAGCCAAACCCACTTAAAATTTTTGTTTTGAGAAAAGGTATCACCAAATTGCTAAGTGGCCCAGACTTGCTCAACAGTGCAATTCTGCCTCAGTTTCCCAAATTGTTGGGATGGTAGATGTGCACTACTGTGCCTGGTTAGAGTTCATGTTCTTAATCTCTGCCTGAAGTTATATACTCCCTATACTGGGCATTCATCAGAGCATGTCCCTTTTAGTATAGTTGCTTTTATATACATTAATAATTTTGTGTATTCTTTTTTTACTTGTATTTATCCCTCATGAATCATGAATTTTTAAAAATCTTTGTGAGAGTTTAAAGGGACTATGTCCTCATTATATAAAGTTTGCATATCATGTGCCCAGATCAGGCTAGACTACATTACATAATGAATAATTATTTTCAAAATTAATAGAAATACACTGTAATTGAACACCTTACTAGGGAGGAACCTTTAAATTCAATCCATGGTCTTCTAAATAATAGCTTTTGTAATATTACAAAATTATTTAACTAGGCCTGTCACTAACAGAGGTGGATGGAATCACGTAATGTGTCTTCGAAGTTGTGTTATGCCTATCAGATCCATTGAGGCAAACAACAGGAGTTTTGAATCTACTAGATGCATAAAAAAGAATTTACAACATGATGATGAAAGTTAAAGTAGGGAAAATTAAAAAAAATGGTGGGAGACTAACAAATGTTCCCTGTGCTTAGGGATAAGTTCTTTAACATAGATCCTTTTTAAGGAAAAGGGAAATCAAGCACTGCATGAAAAGGTTTCCTTCTTTGCAATTGATGGCAATCAGAAAGTGTTGAGGAAAAGTGATTGCACGAGTGTGGCAGAAGGATCAGCAAAAACACTGACTGCAAACGATGGCCCAATGCTAATTCAGGAGAATGCTGTAGTCGGGGAACTGAAAGCCAAGTTTATGAATACAAGTAATGCTGATGAAAATTCGGTTACCGGCCAAGCTGTGTAGCTGAGACTAGTCTTGTTTTAAATGAAGGATGCTCAAAGAAAAAGACCGCCAGGAGAAATGTATATTTTGTTGCAAATCTTTGAAGACTCTTAGATTTGATGAGGATGCATCCAAGAATAGCAAAGTTTAAGCTCCTTTTTGTCATAAACAATCGTTCACAACTTAACCTTGGCTGACAAATAAAAAATCTTCACAATATGCATTTGAGAGAAAGTGAAAGGCTATTGGGCTTACATTATAACAACTACCGATAATGGGTGACTTCCATGAATTTTGTCTTGCTGATTTTGTGTTTTAATTGCAATTTATATTTCTTCTAATCACACATGTTATCTGTGTCCAGGGACACAGGCCTCTAATCCCAGCACTTTAGGTGATACAGGCAGGGGGATTGTGAGTTTGAGCCCAGCCCAGGTAACCTGACAATTTCACAAGAACCTGTCACAATCAAAATATAAATATGGGCTGGGGATCTTGTTCATTGTGAAGACCCTGGCTTCTGTCATCTGTACTGGGAAAAACAAAATAAAATAAAACTGAACAAAACTAAACTAAGCTAAACACATATGTTAATCTGCTGAACAAGGAATTTTATTTTCATTCATAAGCACACATAAAACTTGACCTGTGCTAATATAGCACAAGTAAATATTGCTTGTGAAAATGTTATCCATGATAAAATAAAAATATAATTTTTAAACTACCTATTTGTTTAACATTTATTGTTCCTTTGTTATTTGTATAATGAGGGTATGTCTTGTAAATTTTGGCTCATATGGAGATATGTGCTATGTTGATTTAATCATAAAATAAAATGTTAATCCAGAAATTAGAATACTTAATGTGAGAAGTTAACCAGACTTCATCTTTGTTCAAAGATAAGAGGAGATTCTTTCAGCTATTTGATTCATTCAGTTCTATGAATTTCAGTTAGATGATAGATTCAGTTCTCTAAGATGATAATTAAATGAAAGTTCCCAAATAGTGATAACGTTGATCATGGCCTAACACCTAATCTTCACTGAAAATCCCATTTTATCCACGTGGAAATGTAAGTAGAGAGAGATTGAGTATTTGGTTCCCACAAGGTCCCACAGCTAGTAAGGATTCTAGAGTGTATAAAATCCAGAGCTTGAAGTTATAGCCATTAGGGCCCTTGGCTTCTGTTACAAGGGCTTGGGCAGCACAGCTTGAAAAGAACTTGGATTGTAGTTAAAATGCTTCCAGGATTTAGCATGGAAAACAGCAGTAAAGATAAAATTGAAATGATGAACTGAGGTAAGAAATAGTAGTAAGAGTTGGGTTGGAAGCACTTAAGAACAAGATGGATTTGACTAGGACCAAAAATTCAGAGCCTATATGAAAATCCAAAGGGAGTACAACTAAGCAAACATTAGCAGAGAAATAGAGAGCAGATTTAAGGGGGCAGCAGAGGCCTTCACCTGGTAGAGTACGGTCATGCATCTGATGACCCGAACTGTAGAAGGGAAGGCTCGTTAGGTGGCTATCGACAAACAGTTGGGCATCTGCGTGGCTTGCAATGATATGCAAGTATTTAGGAGCTATATTTAACATGGCTTGTTATTACAAGACAAACTATTTCTTTAGAAATTAGTGTTCAAACATCAGTCCTGTGCTTGGTGCTGTGGAGGGGACTGGAAATACAACTATTTTGTCCAAAGATAAGATTCTTTTAAGTCCCCTAACTTCATGGGATGAATTGGTGTTTTAGGTTGGATGTCAGTGTTCTCAGGAAACTTTTTTTTCTTGTCATTCAACCTAAAATGGCCTTTCTTTAGCCATCTGACTCTTTAACATCGTGTCTTTATTAATATAATCATCACTCCAATACTAATCTCATTACATTGCTGATTTATATATTTATGTTTACCTGGCTACCTGCCTCGCCAACTTTCTCCATACTTCTAAAATTGAGAAAGTGAAGTTGGTGATAGCAAGGTCCTCATTATTCTGATTCTCTTCTGGAGTAGAGTATACACTCAAATATTAGCGAATAAATAAGTGAGTGAATTTGTAAATCAGTGCTGATTCAAAGAAATACAGTTAAGCTCATGTACAAGAAAAATCGGAACAATTTTCGCTGTGAAAATTGTATGAGGATGTTATTCTTGTTCTGAAACCAGAAGTTCTGTTATCAATATATGGTACTTTAGATTTTTTAGAGCAGAAAGGCCACACCCAAGCAAGGGTCACTGCTAGTTTGATCGTATTAGGGACATTGCCTCAGCTCTATTCTGTGTGCTTGTGTGCAGAAATTGTCTATAGAGGTAATGTTTTTAAGTATCTGGGGAATAATAATTTTTTCTGTGGCATTAAGCTTCTTGTCATTTAACACTTTTTGTTCTTTGTCAGCTCAAGGTTAAAGTTTGAGGTATTCACGTCCTGATCTTAATAGGGACTATTATCAGTTTTCAAATATTTAGATAAAGAAATGAATGACAAATCCACAATGAACTTGTACATTTAGGTGTAGATGACTGGAAGGTAGAGATGGGCTGGGGAAGAAAAATTGACAAAGTCAGTATTGTACGGACTTTGGATTAGGCAAACAGGAAGGTGTCAAGACAGCAGAATAAGTAGCAAGCAGTGAGGTCATGCAGCAACTGGCATCTCCTTGGTTCTCGCCCTTAGGCGGAGCATGGGGTGGTTGTGTGGCAGAGGTTATCTAATGTGCAGAATATAATATACTTTCACACTGAAGCCAAGGCTTGGGTGAGCCTGACTTAAGGGTGTCTTATTCCAGACTTCCTGTCTAGGATGATCTGTAAGCTCAGAATCTGTGGCAGAGAACACAGACCTGATATTGCACATATTTTTTGTCAGGGATTTTTAAGTTATATACAATAGGCTAGCATATTAGGATTTTAGGATTCTGTAGAGGGTCAGAATCAATAGAAAATACATGGGTGATTATGCAGGAGGATTTATTAGGTAGGTTTATAGGATTAGAAGTGAAAGAGTCCACAGTGCCTTCAGTTCAAGGTCAAGTTTCTGGAAGCACATAGAGGATTGTCAGTGCAAATTTGTGTTGGAAGGCTTCCAAAGAATGTTCAAAGGAGATAGCTAAGTCTGGAGCTCTTCTGGGACAGGAATACAGTGTTTCTCTCTCTCTCTCTCTCTCTCCCTCTCTCTCTCCCTCCCTCCCTCCCTCCCTCCGTTCCTCCCTCCCTCCCTCCCTCTCTCTTTCTTTCTTTTCTTCCTTTCTCCTCTTTTCTTTCCCTCTTCTTTTGTGACTCTGTCTAGGCTACAAGATTATTGACTGGTGCTACTCACATCTAGGGTGGGTCTTCTTCCCTCCCTTTGCTGACCTACATGTCAATCATCAGCAGTTAATACCCAGAAGTGTGCTTTACAAATTTGCTAAGCATTCCTTAATTTATTCACGTTGATACCATAATTGATGTCACACTAGAGTGCATTTTCAGCTAATAAGAACACACATTGGAAAGGTAATCATGGGAACATTGTTGGCAGAGTTGGGTGTTCTATTTTGGTTTATATATACCATTGGACAAATTCCATTTGGTGGTGTTTGGACCTTTCCATGTGTTTACTGGGTTCTCCTGGATGATATGGTAGGGCATTTCTTCATGGTTCCTGACTTTCCTAAGAGTGCAAAAGAAGCTGCAAGGATGTCTTAAGTCTTTAGCTACATTCTGTGGGAAAAGGCCCGTTCAGGAAGGCATAGTCAGTCGGGGCCTGTCAGATAACATTCTGCTACAAGATCCTTAGATATTTTCATCAAAATCTGAGGGGAGCTGTCTGGGTGTTGGGAGATGATGGCTGCTGACACTGGAGTGGATGAGAACACTCAAATAAGTAGGGGAGCGAGTGACTTTGTCTTTTTGGGTTGCTATAACAAAATACCTGAGACTGGAGTTATTTGTGAAAACAGCAACAACAACAGCAACAACAAAACAACAACGAAACCCCCAGAGCCTTATTTCTCATAATTCTGGAGGCTAGAAAATCCAGAATGAAACTTTGGTAGATTTAGTGTTTTGTGATGGCTGTTCTCTGCTTCAAAGGTGGGATTTTGTTATTGTCTCCTCCAAAGGTGACAAAGCCTATATCCTTACATTGCAGAGGGACAGAAGAGGCCGACTCATTTTTTCTAGCCTTTTTACAGGGGACCAATACATTCACGAGGGCAGAGACTTCCTGACTTAATCACTTACCCAAATACTGCACCACTTTGTGCCACCAATATGGATATCTTCAATGTGAATTTTAGGCGAGTCACATTTAAACCATAGCATAATTAAAACATAAAACAAAATAAACAAAAAACTTTTATAAACCACAAATGAAAATTCTGGGAATATTGGTTTTTCAAATTCAGAATGACAGGGGAGTTAAAAAGTAATCAAAAGAAGAGAAGGACTAATCTGAAAATGTTTGAAGATATGGGTGTATTCTTATTATCCACAATAATCAAAAATATGAGTGCTCCAAGCAGTGTCACAGAAGATAATATATGACAAGCATTCCTGAGAATTTGTGACTTTGGTTATTCCGAACTGTTTTAACGGTGTGAGGGAGAATTAGTGTGTTCAGGGCAAGAAGGAAAAAATTAGAGAGTCAAATTTTCATGTTAATTTATGTTATCACATTCGTTGGTACTATGTGAATTTTCCCTATCTGTCAAAATTTTTTTTAGGCTGTAGTAATTAATTGGAAGCAGACAACTATGCATAATTATATCTAGGATTTTCTTTGAATTTCTAAGGAAATTAGATTCTGAAACATATGAGTTTTCTTCTATTTAAAAGAGCATTAAGGAGTTATGGGCGCAAATTTTAATGGTTAGAGTCTCATTTAATTTGCGAAAATTAAAGTAATTTAATTCATTGTGAATGAATGTTATCTGTTTTAAATAAGCCAAGTAATATTTCAGTTACTAGCCTACGGTTCTTTTTAAACAGGTTCATTGAAATATAGTCATATGCAATAAATTGGTCATATTTAAAGTGTAAAATTTGGTAAATTTTAACATATGTATATCTAAACATATATAAAATCATCACGATAATGAGTAGATCTCCTCTGTTCCACAGTGCTTTTTTTGCTCTAGTGTACTCTTTCTTAATCTTTGTCCCTGGGTGACCACTCATCTGCTCTCTGACACTACAGATTAGTACTTTCCGAAATTTTATGTAAATAGCATCAACAGTACAGTATATATTCTTTTAAAGAAAGTTTAACTCAGTGTAGCTCTTTTGCGATTTGCTCATATTGAGCCTGTTCATTTCTTGTTATCAATGAGTAGTATTATGTTATATGGATATACCATGCTTTATCTATTGGATTATTGATGACCATGTGAATTTCTTTTCAGTTTCTAGCTCTCAGAAATTAAACTTTTATGAACATTTGTGTAAAAGTCTCTGTGTAATTGTATATTTGGTGTGGTGCTCTTAAATTATAAAGCTGTCACATGAGTTTTCTTAAGTTATGATAGCATAGCGACACAATTAAAATACCTCTGTTGAGTGTTTGATCATATTTCCTCTATTTGTTGTTATAAAGTATATGTGTAGTAGCACAATGTAAACATTTTTGTTATACCCCCTCTGACATCCATGAATACGTTTTCCTAGAACTGTTAGAGAGCTTATCTGCATCTAGTAAGCTGCTCCAACTACTAATCCCTCTGTGGTTTTCTTCTCTTCCCCAATCACGTCTTCTGACTCTGGCTCCATTTTGTTGAGCAGTTCTTGTTTGGCTGGTCTATCATCCTTTAACCCACCTGAGTTCTCTGCCTTTACACCTTTGGAAACCAATATGTAAAGATTTGCTTGCCGAGGTCACCAGTTCCTGATATCTTTGGCTCACATATGCAACTGTGCTTTACTGTACATGACTTTACATGGCTGGCCAGGCTTTTCCTGTCTGAAAACTTAATGCTAAGGGCAACTTCCTTTCATTCTTAAGTTTCTAGATACTGTATCTGGCTTGCATGTTTGGAATCTTCTCTCAGTGCCATTTGAGCCTGTCAGGATCCTGTTGTGTGACTTGATGAGCTTGTATAATTTTAACTAACTACTCTTGACTGTCAAAGAACCACGGATGAGAGAGCTGCCATTGCTTTGCAGCAGGACAGAACGGTTTGCTTCAAGTTCCCAAGAATTATTCATAAGTGCACGTTTCTGCATATAAATGACACCAGGCCTGCTACAGGTGTTTCTGTCTGCTGGTGACAGGCAAAGTTGACACAAGATGGTTTTGTTGTCTAGTTTATTCCTATTTAGGCAGTCTTACATTCATGTGTAAAGTAGAAAAATATATGCGTGTTATTTACTTGGAATTTGTACCAGTTCTTTAACGTGCATCTTTTCTTGGTATGCCTTAGCCACTCTAGATTTCTTTCTTTTTTCTTTCTTTTTTTTGTCTAACCTATTTGTTTCATTTCCACCCCAGGGCCATAGTGTTTTTTGTCTTTTCATCTTGGAACCCATCACATAGATTTTCTAACGAATGGATTTGTACATCAATCACATTTTAGGTGACGTATGATTTACCTTAGAGAGGCCTTCCTTGGCCACGCTATCTCCACCCACTCGTCAATCATTGTTTCATTCATAAGATTTTGTTGGCGTGTGTCATTTACCAAATCTCTTTCATTTATGTATTACTTGGCAATTGATCTTTGCACAGCCACTCAGAAACGTAGGTGCCATGAAGGTATAGAGCAAAAAACTTGAAAAGCAGGCCAAAGCAATGCCTATTTTGAGCAAAAGAGAGACAAATAACTATTTCTTGGCATATGAACATGTACATTACCTCTTTGTGCCTGTTTTCATTTGAAGTCTAATTCAAATGTTATCTTTTTTGAAACTCTCACCAACTAGATTTATTATGTTGTCTTAGCATTTTTATGTAATTACTATTTTCTCATATTTTGTTTTTTGTGCTATTACTTGCTGCTCTGCCTTTAGTCTTAGTCTGAAATGTAGAAGAGTACACGGACTATGTTTGGCTAATTTTAGTATGCATCCAGATTTAAGAGCATCCCTGATACTGAGAAGGTATTTGTCAGAGTGAGAGATAAGTGAACATTAGTCTTATTACATTACTGTTGATTATTTAGTTATGACAAAATATTTAAAGCATGCGTAAGCATGTACCATGTACCCATCACCAACTTTGAAACCTTACTATAGAAGACACATGAGTAAATGTCTCGTGTGATTGTCTCTAATCTCTTTCTTCTCTTTTCTTCCTTGAAGCAACTATGATCAAAGTTGAGGTTCTGTCATTGGTCCGTTTATGTATTTGGATGTGCATTAGGCAATACTATCTATCTCTGTGTGTGTTCATGTGTGAGTATACATTGATTTAGACCTGGGGAAGCTTTTTTTTGTTATTCTGCTTATTTTTATTTAATTAATTAACTAATCTTTCTGAGGCAGAGTTTTGCTGTATTGGCCAAGGTGGTCCTGAGCTCATTATGTAGTCCAGGCTGGCCTCAAACAAACAGCAATCATCTGGTGACGGCTTCTCCAGTGCTGGGATTACAGAAGTATATTCCCACATCTGGCTTTTGTGGTTCTGGAAATTGAACCTACGGCCCTGAACTTGCTAGACAACTGCTTTAGCCACTGAGCTGTGCCCACCTCTCTCTGTTCTCTGTTTATTTTTAAGTAATTGTTGATTTGGGTTATTTTTCACCTCACTTCTTTTCTCAGTATCGTGCTATACTGTCCATGTTGATACTTATGATCTTAGAAGCCAGTGGTAGAACCCCTTATTTGATTGCTATATAGTGTTCCTTTATACAACTTTAAAATAGTTTCATTGCCCATTATCTTGCTGAAGTGCGTTTGGTTTTTCCTTTTCACTGTAATAAATGATGCTACAGTGAGCATTTTCTTACAGTGCTTTCGTGGCATCCGAGGGCATTACTCCTGAGCTGATTCAGAAATGTGAAACTGTGGGTTCAGTGGCTGTGAACAGTGCATTGTGATAAAGGCGTGCGCTCAGGGGGCACCTTGCTGGATTCGAGTCCCTGCCTTGACACTTGCTAGATTTCCTAGGAAATAATGGCAACAGCTATTTTCAGCCTTTTCCTGTGAGTGAAAATGTGTACCTTGATCCCTGACGTCACACAGTGCGCTGGTTTTGGTCCTTTTGGCTCTGGCATGTCCTGCTGGAAGTAGCCCTTAGCTGCCTCTGCCTGGCTCTGGAGGCAGGGTACAGCAGGCATGTGGCTTCACGTGTGTCGCTGCGGTGCATTGCAGTGCCATTTCTGGTCCACGGAGAGGGTCATTTCTGAGCCTGGTGATGTTTTTCTGGTTTTCTTTTTAATATTTTATTTATTATTGCTATGTGTCTTGAGCAGTGGGATTACATCAAAGCATGAACTTTCTGTGTCATTGTAACTAGAAGTTGATAATACCTTTAGGAACCTTTGAAATAAGTGTACATTTTAGAATCATCTGATTATAGATTTTTGAGCTGGAAGACATTATAAAAATGAGGCCAATAGCTTTGTTTTATAGGTCAGGAATTTGTGGTCCCTAGAAATTAAGTGATCTCCTGATGTCACATACATACTTGATTGTGCCAGGCCAGGTCAAAGCCCCTCAAGTCTCCCCTTGTAGCCCTTCTGCCACTATGTTCATGATTACAGCTTTCTCGATGAGCTAAACTTACATGTAATATTTTAATTTCAATGGACCTGAAATAATGCACTAGTATTTAAGCAATTAGAAAAATGACATGCCTTTTTAAAAACAAATATAAAATGTACTCGCTTGGAAAATATTGAGAAGACTATAATATTTGCCAAACTGAGCTCAGGAATTTCCATTCGTGGCCCAATGTCTTTGATTCTCTTAGCTCCTACTGCGTTTTGTTTCCTTGTCTTTCTCATACTTATTGGGGTGTTCCCATCAATAATGTGCTGATGCTTCCAGCCACCCATATACTACTGGGCCTGAGAATGAACTGGGCTGAATGGATATGAACAGGATTTGAAGTGATATCCAGTATTTTATATAGAAAAATGGCAGATTGTTTATTTTTAAAAACCTAAGAAAGAGCAAGTGTCCTTTCTAATGAGGATTCTTAATATTTGTTAGGGCATGAAATTTAGAAGCTGGTGTCTTTGTTAAAGTCTTTGGAACTGTTTTCTTCTGTTTCTAGATCTTTTAGCCGTACCTAAACATCCGTATGCTGCTATGGAGAACTGGGGACTAAGTATTTTTGTGGAACAAAGAATATTGCTGGATCCCAGTGTTTCATCTATTTCTTATTTGCTGGATGTCACCATGGTCATTGTTCACGAGATATGTCACCAGGTATGAGAAAAAGGATCAGCCGTAAGTATCATGTTGAGAATGTAGAATGATTTTGGATATCTGACATTGGGGCTAAATCATTTTCCTTGCAATTAAATTTTATCTGAAAGACTATGTAGGCTTTTTTTTTTTTTTGGGGGGGGGAAGGGTAGGTGACCCAACATTTCCCTCATAAGGCAACACAAAATATAAATGCACTGATAATACTGGATAAGCAGCTGGCATTCAGTTCAGCTGAAAATATGCAATGGCATGCTACCCAGCAGCCATCCCGTGGAGCCTATCTCCGGTTGCTGTTGCCTATGTATGTTGTTTTATTTTCTTGTGATTATTAGTGTGTATACGTGGCAAGTGTAGTGAGAGCAATGATTTATTGCATTGTTGCAGGATGCAGCAGAATTTTGTGTCGGTGTCAAAATTTACTCTTGCTGAAATCAATTTGTTATTCCCCTTTTCCCATTACATAGACACTTAGGAAGTCATTCACTATGTCAGCCGTAGACTTTTGTTCTTAAATGATTGATATTTTTTCCTTAGTGTGTTTAGAAATTCATATGTAAATTAGCGAACTTTGTAGTGAAGTTGTGATGAAATTAATTTCATTTTATTGCACATACTTTCTTACAATGAGTAGACGGTACTAGAGTAATTTTGCAAGGCTTATCTGAATTGTAATTTTAATGAAAAAAGTCACTGGAAAAAAACACTTTCTTGCTAATAAATGCAATATTTGTCCTGGTTACCAGTAAGTATGGGTAGGTTTTTACTTGAAACACTAAAAAATCTCATCATGGAAGTTTGATTTCAGTAGACTGTACCCAAATCCTTTTGGAAAACTAAACAAAAAAACAAACAAACAGTGGTGCAAAAAATGTTGCCAGTGAAAAACGATGATTTGTTAAATAAATACTAACAAATGAAGAGTGACTTAATGATATGTTGGTCCAAATGACATGACCATTAATATAAATGTCAGTCTCTTGCAAGGTACCACCTGCAAGATGTTTCTACCTACTGTACTGATCAGATCAGACATGCGCTGTTTTCCTCAGAAATTATAGGGGATCCGTTGCAGATACATCAGAAATTGAGCTCCTCTAGTGTGCTAATGAGAATACTTTTCATTTAAACCACAACTCGTTGTAGCCAAGCAGTTTTCTGAGTATTTTGCTAAGTAATAGGTCAGGTGCATAATTCTCTTGAAATGACAGCAAATTGGTAATATTGTATTGTTCAGAAAACTGGACTTTATCTGCTTCTTATTACAAAATATCATCTTGTGACAGCTTCGTAGTTGTATGCTGCTCCCTAGGAAGGAGTTCACTAAAAGCTGAAAGAAATGCTTGTCGTTTTCACCCTCACCAGCCTATGCCTTTCTGTTACTCTTCTCCATCCATTTGTTGTGATGTTTCTGAGGACACTTGGTTAGTTTAAAAGAGAAGCCTGCATTTTGATAAGGAATAAGAAATTCAAATACTGTATTTTGTGGTCTTCATCATATTCTGAGCTATCGTTTATTTTTTTTTTTTTGTATTCAATTCCACATGCCTTGAAGAAATGATACTTTACACTTGATATTAAAACACTTAATCACCAGGCTCTTTGCTGTGATTCTTAAAGCTATTCATGCCGTGGTTCTTCTCTGCCTTTCAGGACTTTCTCCTTCCCTCCTTCTTCCTGGTCTGCTACATTCCAGCATCTCAGGTCTTCCTTCTTTTAATTGAAGAGCGCAGTTCCACATGGGATCTTCACACCAAGGGCTAGCTGCTTCAGCTTGGAATCCTCTTGATCAAGGCTTCCTAATGGCTGGCTCCGTCCCAACATTAAAATCTGAGCTCAAATGTCACCTGCATGAGAATCATTTTGCTTTCAACAGTCTAGAGAAGTCCCTTCCTCATTGCTATGGCACTTTCTTAAGATCAGATTGGTTTTTTTGTAGCTTTGTACCTCATTTCATCTTCCCTGCTTCTACAGTGGTTACTTGCATGAAGAGGAACGATAGCAACTGATCGCCATGGAATTTCAAGTCCTTAGAATAGCTTCCAGTATATAATAAACAGGTTTCAAGTCCTTGGATTAGTCTGAGGTATATAATATGTATAATCCCATTATATGTAATATAACAAAAATGATAATCTTAATATTTTCTCAATCTAAGCAAGGTCCTCATACTAATGCATCAGATTTAATTACAATGCCAGATAAAAACCTCAGCCTTATTTCTCATGAAGTGATTTTGGATTTTTGGTCCAGTTTCTCAATTATGCAGTTAAAACATTTTGGGTGTGTAGAGCCATAGACACATGTGGTTGAATAATTCCGCCCATTTCCTTTGAATTGTCCTTACTGTTAGAGAACGAAGCTTCAGTACCTCCAGCGCTGAGTTCTCTCAATGCCTCTCAAGGTAGTATTTTCCAGATTGAATCATTTTAGTCATTTACAGAGTTTAGAGTTTTCTCATTTTTCAGCAAATAATTACCAATCCTTATTTTCATGTATTAGTCCCGGTTTGTCCCACAAGAAGCACAACCTTTCTTCTTCTACATTACGTGCCTTCATGTATTTGAAGACAATTGTCATCAGTTACTTTTTCCCCCCAAATCTTCTTTTCCAAGTTAAATACTCATGGTTTGTTTCTTGATTTTCTTTTGTTATTTCTTAAGTGCATTTATAAAAAAAAATAAATAAGCCTTGATGTCACCCAGGTCGTGGAATAAATCAACAGTCTTGCCAATTCATTTTCAACTTCCAAACTTAATTGGGGAGTGACTTCCACTTATAAGCATATAATCATGTAATTTTACACAAATCATTCTGACATAAATGTAATTTTATCTCATGCCCATTCGTTTTGTTTCTGCAGTGGTTTGGTGACCTTGTGACTCCGGTGTGGTGGGAAGATGTGTGGCTGAAGGAAGGTTTTGCTCACTACTTTGAATTTGTGGGTACAGACTACCTGTACCCTGGCTGGAACATGGTAAGAGTGTTTTTATCTAATAATAAGAAAATTGTAGTTGAGAAGCTGAGCTGGTTCTACACTGGGATTATGTTATCATTAGAGGTGACTCAAAATATCAACTAATGTATGGCTAAAATTCACCTACCCAATAAGGAAAAAGAACCACAAATTTAAATATTAGTATCTCAGAAGAGTTGTCTTAAATTTATTATGAGCTAAATAGAATCTGAGTTGTTATAGAATGACTTCACAATTGCTACAATTTATCAAAATGGAAATATTTAAAATGTAGTACCTTATAATAAAGACAAATTATCTTATAAAATAGAAAAGTCAACAATAATTAATGAGTAATTTTTTGAGTCACTCTGTTGCCCAACTGGGTCCTGAACTCACTGTGTAGCCAAGGCTGGCCTTGGACTCACAGTAATCCTCCTAACTCAGGCTCCTGAGTACTGGAATTACAGGTTACAGGCCACCACGCCCAGCTTTATGTGATGCTGGGGAATCGAACTCAAGGCCTTGTTCTTGCAATGCATGTGCTTTAACTGCTGTAACACTCCTCTAGTCCAGTGTTTTAAGAATATAGGATATTTCAATACATAGATGAGAATTTAATATTTCTTCCAGAAGATGAAACACACAAATTAACTAAAACATTTGACATATTATTAGTGTAGATACATGTATTTTAGGATTAAGACCTCATGAGAGGTCATGAATGTTGATTATGAAGAGCTCTGCTTATCACACAGAGTTTCCAGGGACATTGCTCTGCATCTGAAACTGCCACCAAAGAAACTTTCCTTCAAGTTGTAAAAAAATGTTTATAGATGTTAAAATTCACTCAAATGAACTTTTTAGATCTTTGGATAAGTGAGTTTTAAGGCCTCTAGAAAAAAATCATGGAGATAAGATATGATTTTTATGTCTCTATGTATCAGTTTTTTCATTTTAGGTAAGCTCTGATTGATCAAAGTGGCTATTATTAAATTGAATCGAGGGGATATACAATTTTGGAATTCAAATTTAAGTGGCATTATTAAGTAAAAATTGCGGTGTACCAACATTGAACTTTAGAGGCTCAAATTTCATTTGCAGTATAGCGTGAATAGTTATTTGCATGAGAAATATAATATGAACTATATATATGTAAATATATTTATATTTTAAATCATTTGTGTAAGTACAAATGGCACACAAAATCTGTACAGATTTAATATTTGTAACTTAATGAGCTTGTAGGTAATTTTACACTCTCAAAACCATCACAACAGTCTATGCTGTAAGTGTACTTCTCAACTCTGAAAGTTTCTTCTACTCTCTGTAGTTATTACTATTATTAATTTGTACCTACACTTCTTAGAAGATCTTCCCTTTTAGTAAAATTTCAGTATGTAATACTTTTGGGCTATTGACATTTTGTTGTATAAGAGGTCTCTAAGACTTATGTATCTTAAATAATTCAATCTCTAAGTCCTTTGTCTAATAACTCATTGTTTTTATTTCCCTCCAGTCTCTGGCAACCACCATTCTACACTGTTTCTATTAATTAAGTATATTAGACTTTAGTAGGAGTGATATTATGCTACTGCAGGTTTCGGTCTTCCTGTTGTGACTCATTTCACTTAGCCTAATGTCCTCTAGGTTCCCCCATGTTTTCTGAAATGGTGATTTTTTCCCCCCTTTTTTTAACACTAATGAAGAATGTCTCATTAGATGTGTATGCTATATTTTCTTCATTCATTCATCTATCAATGGTTGAATTGCTTCCATGTTTTCATATATTTTTCATGCTGCTCTCTTTTGATGTTCTAATCATTAACAATGGGTGATTATCTAATTTCCATCATTCCAAATACAATTTGGAGAGCATATGTACCAAGATACACTATACAGTCATCGGTAAGCCATAGTATAAATTCTCTTACATAGATTTGATAAATTCTTGCTGAGTAAAATTAAGTTACCTAATTTCACAAAGGAGAGTTTGCAATAGTAATATATCAATATGCCTTCATTGTTGTCCATATTTTACAAGGAACACGGTTCATTTATCTAGGTATGCATATACAGATGATGTGATTAAAATATTGCTTAACATGTTCCATTTAGACGTGAAAATGAAATAAGAATGCCTCTAAAGAACCTGGAAAAAAATCCACCGATGTCATACAATATTAATTGAAGTACTCCTTAACAATTTTGAAATTTTAAAATTTAAATATTTAAGGCTATAAAATAATTTGCAAAAGTAGCTTTTGAGTTTATATGACTTGGAGCCAACTTTAAAATTTTCATTAAGATGTAGATTATTGCTGATATAAAATCTCATTATGTCTCAATATTAAGTAATCAAGTCATTGCAAATAACATGGGCAAAATTTTATTTAACTCATTCAACCACTTCTGTTGTTGTCCTTCTTATACATTATTATGAAAAATACATCTTATATTAAAAAATAACCAGTATGATTTTATATGGAACAAAATCTTACAAATCTTACCGTATTTGATCACTTTAAGCATGGCCAATATATCTTAAGTTTAAATGTCTTTATATTGGATTTTGACTTTGAATTCTTTTTACATTTTTAAATTATTTCTTCAATCCGATTATTAATGTGCTTCTTCTGGAGGGGATTTCCACAAAAGATTATGAAAATGAACTTAGGATATCAATAACATATCTGATATTTTTATTTTTAATGGAATACAGACCATTCACTGGAGATATAAAACTCTTAAGATGATTAATGTATATGATTTTATTTATTAATCTGTGTATGTTAATTAAGGAATAAAAGTTATGGATGACATAATCCTAATGGCACAAAGGGCTCCTTCAAACTAGTAAATGGATGAAAAAATTCCATGGCAATTAAAGTTTTAATAGTGAAGAAAAATTATAGTTATAATGTCTATGTCCAGATGGTTAAGACTATATATATTTTCTTATATTTGATCAATTTTGCTTTTTAGAAGCTTTCTTCATGTACTCTTTAGAATACTTCTTGTGCTAAATTCACAGACCCTATACTGAGAAAGTCTATAAACAACTTGCCCCTGTATATGTCTTTAATATCTTTGGAAATAAAATTCTAAAGATAAGTTAGCTACCTAAAAAAGAGAATCTGTTAAGTGACTCTGAGGCTGTGCCGGCACTGTTTTTCATAATGCCGTCAGCAAAAGAGTGAAAGAAATATTCCACAGAGTGAGAGCGATGACTGTGTCAATAGCAACTCCCACTGCCGTGGTACACACAGGGGCTCATCGTGAGCATGCGGTTTGGGCTTCCCTGGAGTTGGTCCTAAAATAGGAAAACTGGAAGTGAGGCTCATGTCATGAGTAAAAAAATTCAGAATGTTGACCTCTTTTGCCTCTAATCTCAAAAACAGTGCTTTTATCATTTTTAGACAGCAGAGCTCAAGCGCATTGAAATGCATTTTCAATTTTCTAGGGAGATTACTATGACAATCTGCCTTCCATGGAATGGCAATAAAGAATCCCTGAATTATATGGTATTGTTCGCGAGCTCTCACTCTGATTTGGGTGGATATACTTGCTTTGCTTAACTGCTTGTGAAGTCTTGGCTTGTGTGTATGTGTGCGCCTGTGTGCTTTCAGAACCAGTGGCTAATATAGAAGGAACAGTTTTTTTATATTAAGGATATTACATGAAATAAAAATTCTTGTGACAACCCCTCCCCTAAAAATCTATTATAATGTTTTGTTTTTAACTATTTTAGAGATAAAGGCCCTTTATAAGTAATGCGATATAAAATCAGGTGCATGGACTGAAAATAAATTCATATTCTGAAAAGGCATTTCACTTCTGTAACGTATCCTCACCTTTCAAAAAGATGAGGCAGTTGAACTGAGTTGGTAAGCTTCCATATTTTTTTTGTAAATTCTTTAATATATACTTTGCCTCTATACAAATAGGAGGTAACATCATGGATCTGGAAGCTGAGTACTCCATTTAAAAGTTGCATTGATTTTATGTCTACATGCTCTAGCGTTTCCCACCTAGCAACCCGTTTGGGCACACTATATTTATATTGGTTATGTTTAGATTACCAAGTAATTTCTGTAAACTTTGGTCTGGGTTCAATATCACTAATTTTTATCTATACTGGCAGTGTAGACTATAGGAATATATATGCCCTAGACAATAAAACAACTCCTCCAGGTTAGGGTTGAGGACACGTTTCAAGGGGCAAGTTGTATTTTTGCTTCATGTTATCAAAATTAGCTGTGAGTGTCACATTCTTTGGTGGCTCCTGTCCCAATGTACAACTGGTGACATTAAATCCTATTGTGTTTCCCTAGAAGAGATAAAAAGAAAGACTAACGGAGCATGGTATAATTTAACAAGTCTTGATCATTTTCTTCTGAAAAAAATTCTTGATAAAATAAGCTGTATAAAAAAAAGAGGATGCATAGTAAAAGGATGCTATGAAAAACTTTTTTGTAGATCTTATTCGGATGCCAGACAAATCACACCTCCTTGAATGCTGGCTTCCATCATAATGTCTACAATCTGTATTGTTAGAGCCTCTTCCAGTTTCCACAATGTAGCATTTTTAGGAAGTGTTTCTATAATGAGAATTGTTAAACGTAAGTGTATGTTCTACTGATGGAATTTGGATGATACCATTCTCCCATAGCAACAACTAAAGTTACACATTGATGAAGTCTGTACCTTGGGAATGCCAAGCTACAGACTTTTATAAGAACACTAAACATAAAGGTAACTGTTAGTGGAGAATTATGCAAGTAACTTCGCTAGGCTGAATACTTAGAATATCTAAAAATCTATTGCATAAAAGTTTAACCAGTGTTGTTAATTTTTTCTATCGTACATAGAGCTAAAATTGGAAAAAATGAATTCTGCCATTAGACCAGTGTCATTGTAATTTGCTAGAACAAAAGTTGCCTCTTACCATTTAACAGATATTGAAATAAAATCATTTTTACTTTCAAACTACTTTAATTTTTATTTGAAAAGTCATAAAAGTCACTGGCTCACTGAAGTACTTAGTTTATATGTTAGTTTTTTTCTGGCTTAAATGTAAAGATATAGTTTATTCATTGTAAATTATAATGTGCACTCCATTATTCAAAGAAGGAGAAATAGAAAATAATTTAGTTTTGGTTAATATTTTACTTATTTAGCTGTCTATTTCCTATGTCTGCAGAAGAAATGCTTTCCCATGGTTTAAAATCATTTAATATATACTCTGACTATAGTTGGTATGTTGGTGCTATTATAATTTATCAAAATTATGTGTGCCTACTAGAGCTATAGGGCCAGAGATAGATCATTTGGGAATTAAACATTGATTTTAGAATCCTACCTTACAAATACTGAATGTCAAATAAATACATGCATGCAGTATACTCTTGATTTTCCGTTGAGTTGTGTTTGTTCATATGATCAAATTTCTCATATGTGAGTATTTGACTCTTCAGAATTGTTAAGTCTGAAAGTGATATCATTGTTTTTAACTGGTTGATAAAACCTTATTATCAAGTGACTCATATACTGAATGTGAAAGATATGAAAGTCTTCTTGGGTGTCTTCCCATGGGCCTGTGGTCTTTTTGATGCTGTTCAGCAGCTTAATAGTGACATTTACATTAAAAGACTAGATGGAAAACGGCAGTGCTTGCCTGGGTCTCCTGAGGTCTGTCTTCCCAATGAACTTCTTCTTTCTACTTTTTCTGTCCCTTTTCTCCTTTCCACTTTGTAAGCATTTTGTTTTTGTGCTGAAAATACAGACTCATTCTTAATGGATAGACAAATATTTTTCTCATTGGAGAGAACATGGAGAGCTACAGCCCCTTTTTCTGGCAGAGAGGATGATGTTGCTTTTCCCCTTGGATTAGTGGTCAGGACAATTTTTGGCATTGGTGGATAATAGGCTTGTAATTTAGATTAAAAAAAAAATACGAAGAAGGAATTGGCAAGGTGAGACCAACAGCCGAGGCTGTCGGATGTTTCCAGTGTTACATCTTTATGCAGAATAAGCGCAGGAGGAAGCCTGATGTGTCCTAATGCTCCATGAATTGAGGATTATGCTAAAACTTAGAGGACACAAGCAAGGATAATCTAAAAAGTAATGTCGGTGGGAAGCAGGCTTGACACATGTATTCTAAAGGAAGGTGAGCAGAGAGAGACTAAGAATTTCTACCAAGGGACAACTGTTAAAACAGGAGCTACACCTGTTACACTAACGTGTTTAAATAACTCTCAGGGTGACTAATGCAATAACAGAATGTGTTTATGTTTTTCTCAATTGAGGGCTAATTATATGCACATATATCTTTTTTTCTTGGTAGTCTGCTAAAGGACATCTGGTAAAGAAGAATAGATAAGGCTGGACGATCATTTGTTAACTATTGCAGTATACCAGCTGATTTAGAAGCCTTACATTGCAGACACAGTTTTGTAATTTTTAGAGACGCAAATCAAGGCTGGCCCTATTATATGTTTTCGACGCTTTAGTGATTCTGTAATTCGCGCATAATAAAAATAACCACTGGCTTTATAGCTGCTTGGGGAGTGGTAGATACTGAAGAGCTTCATTGTTACTAACTCTCAGTTTAGCTAAGTAGCTTTTACTGGGTAAGATCTTTTCAGAAAGGAAAGAGAAAATAAGGATAATTCATTAGTAGTTCTAGATATTCACGTGTATTTTTATTTGTTCAGCTAAGTATCTAAGACGGTTTATTGTTACTGAGTTTACCTCATTTTTTTCTATATATTTTTTTTAATTTCAAGTTAAAGTTCACACTGAAGAGTTTGTACATGTTTTCAAAAGATGATTTTTTAATCAGCAAAGTCATTTTGTTTGGAAGGTCATTGTTTTAGGTATGGTACACTTTAAACCTAGAGATAAAAGATAAATGAACATCATATGAAATAAAGAATTTTTTCTAAAGACCTTGTTCAGATTTGAATGGTGTCAAGGTCGTTCTACATTTCCGTGGAGTTTCTTAACTAGTCAATAAATTTACACTTTCTAAGAGGAAAACTCTTACTGAACTGGAAGGCTAACAAAAATGCAAGGCCATCTTTTGTTCTGTCTAGGAATGCCAGGGAAAATCATTTTACCTATTACCTTTTAAGGTAAGAGAAGTATTTAACCAGGCTATTTCAACTTGTTAAAAATTTGTCAGAAATCAGTTAATAAACTGAAAAATTAATAATGTGCCACATTTATGCCAGTTGATAAAATGTTCTCTCAGGCAGCATTGTTCTCAACGATGTGCTATTGGCTGTAGGAATAGTCACTATTTGATTATCTCATTTCACTAACCCTGCTAAAATGTTATTTTTCTATGAAATATAAATTATACAATATCTGATATTATTCATCATTTTCCCGGGTTAGGAATAATTTGTTTTGCAGAGCCTCTAACATGAACACAGCTAAAACTGGGAAATCGAAGGACAATATAATAAGTCATTCAGTTTTTAATTATCAATTATCTTTAACCAGACAGCTATATGTTTTTAAAAGACATTAGAACACACCTCATGTCTAAGCAAGGAGTGACTGTCTCAGTCTGTAACACTTTAGGACTTTTTTCCCCTTTTCTTCAAGGTTACTTTGAGAATGTCTAGATGTTACCAGATAAGAATATCAGAAATGAAAGTAATGAGTTCAAGTGACCACAAGAAAACATGTAAAAGAACTTCTTTCAAAGGAAAAAGAAAGGTCATATGAGACTGCTGAAACTATTGCCCTAGTAGCCACTGTAACAGCTGTCACAATAAAAGCATATACAGCACTTACTCTGTGTCACTAAACACCTTACATATATTAACTCCTGGGCAATGAAACGAAGACTTTTGCTGGGATCAGTGCCTCCTTTTCTGAGAGTGTCCGATCAGTGAGGTCACCCTCCGGCCGGCCAATCAGGCAGCTCTTCTCAACCGTAAGCCCAAGAAAATTCTTGCTACATGTTTTGACATTGAGCTGAATAACCTCCCCTTCACAAATTAAAGTGAGCCCATTTAAAATGTTTACGTCTATAGCTTTTTATCTCATACTGAGAATAGTGAACTAAATTTACAGTGATGGGAATCTTGTTTTTGTCAGTTGGTGTCATACTTGTTTTTTTAAAATTTTTTCCCACATTTTATTGATAGGTATACGTGTAAAATTCAAGGTTTACAATGGAGTTAAGCATTTTGGGCACATACATATCTTGTCAAGGTGACAGGGCTTTCCCATTCTCCTTTTGTCCCTCCCCCTACCCACTTTTCCCTCCCTCCTCCCCCACCCTACTCCCCTCTTTCATTTTGTCTTTCCTCTTAAGTTCCACAGGAGTTGTGATCTGGGTCTCTCATATCAGAGAGACCATCCGATGTTTCACCTTCTGCTTCTGACTCACTTCACTAAGCATGATGTTCTCAAGTTTCTTCCATTTGCCTGCAAAAACCTCCACAGTATTGGACTTTATTGATGCATAGTATTCCATCGTGTATAAATGCCACATTTTGTGTATCCACTGGTCTGTTGATGGGTATTTTGGTGCCTTCCATATTTTGGCTATTGTTAGTTGTGCTGCTATGAACATGGGTATACAAATATCTCTGTTGTGTGTTGTTTTGGCCTCTTTTGGATATATTCCCAGGAGGGGTGTCGCTGGATCCAAGGGGATATTTATTTTTAGTCTTTTGAGAGCTCTCTATACTGCTTTCCAAAGGGGTTGTACAGATTTACATTCCCACCAGCAATGCAGAAGGGTTCCTTTCTCCCCCACAGCCATGCCAGCACTGATTGCTATTTGACTTGTTGATACAGGCCATTTTCTCTGGAGTGAGATGGTATCTTAGCGTTGTTTTGATTTGCATCTCTCTTGTGGCTAGAGATGTTGAACATCTTTTCATGTATTTGTTGGCCTTTTGCATTTGTTCATGAGTTTTTAAGATGAAGAAAAGTGAGAATGCTTTTCTCTCTTGGAAACTTCTTCAAGAACACCTGTGTCCAATTAATTCATTAGTCATTTTGTTTTCTGTTCTTCAGATTTTATTTATAGCTCATTGATGCTGTTCTTAAGTACTTGTAACAGCGCACTAGCTCAATAATGTTATATAAATTAACTGGCTATATCACTGCCACTTTTTTGCCTCTCCATTCATACATTTAATTCATTCTACTTATTTCAGTTAAGATTTTAACAAGCACCTAAAATGAACCATTCATTGTGCTAATTTCTATAGAATAAAACTCATGGTAATATTAGTAAGGAGCTATAGTATATCAGCTTCTTATGTATATTTATTTTGTCTCTGGTGTTATGGTTTTGGTATGGATACATTTAGAATATTTTTCTTTTTCTTTTTTTTCTATTTTCTTTTTCTTTGCTGTCCTATCATGCCATGTCAGAATGATGTTGCTTTGTGTGTGAAGTGACCCAAAATGCAGAGCCACAGCCTCATTCAGACTCTTCATAGATACATTTTGAAAATAAACTGTGTCCCAGTAAATCTCAGAAGATCGACCAAATCATGGATCAGTAAGGTTTACAAAAGACACTTGTCTCCTTTCTTGCCACTGCCACCGCACCATGTACCCTCCGTCCCCTCCTCCTCCTCAGAGTACTGAGGACTGATTCTAACATATGTGCTGGGCCTGTGCTCTGCAACGGAGTGACTGCCCCAGCCGTATTATTTATTTATTTATTTTTTATGTTATGCATTTCAAGGATGCTGTCTAATGTTTGCTCAGAAGGAGTTAACTACGGTGGCTGTTTCTTTCATTCTGATTGTATCTTTCCCCCCCACCCCCCATTTTACTGATATGTATTAGTGCAAATATCTTTATTCTCACATAAGCTCTACTTTGAGTCCTGCTTCTTTCTCCAAACTTACCGGCTTTGTTTGGAAGACTTGTACTCCCAAGAGAGACTTCTGTTTGGTTGAAGTGGTAGTAGTGGAATGGTGATAGGTTTTCATGTAAATATTGTTTCTTATTTTTCTAACTGGTTTGGTGAAGGATAGGTTTAGACTGACTTCCCCTTCAGAGAAAAAAATTGACATGATTTACATTGTTTATAAATATTCACTTGACTTGTCCAGTAAGAATTACCTGGAGCATGTAATATATGATGTGTAATTAAAAAACAAAAACACTCTAAGCAAATTTTGTGGTTCTACTTTTAAGACAATAGGAGTTATTCTTGAAATCTTCGGTTTCTTTAGAGAAATGACAGTCTATGTCACGTACCAGGCCTGTAAAAATTTTGCTTACCTACAACAAAATAAAATTTTTCTATTTTGCTAAGTGAACTTTTGACACTAAATGACTTAATATTTCCAGGGATTATTCTCTATTGATTTGTTCATTTTTCAGTATTTACCATCATTTACTGGGTTCCCATCTTTTTTTTTTTTTTGCTAGTTTATGTGATGATGAGAGACGTCAAGCTCCTCAAAGCTCTACCAGTTTCTTTTGTCAATTCATTCAGATTATTTTTGTCAGAGTTATGTTATTCTTGATGTTTCCTAGAATAAAATTTTATTCCTTTTTGGTAACTATCTCATAAGTTAAACATTTGACTGTGCTATTTAACAGTTGTATGATCTTATTTCTCCATGTTTAAAAGATGTATAAAATACTATGGCTTCTTTGTTGTGGGATAGTTTTAAGACTTGAAGAAATTTTATTTAATTTTTACCAGTATTATGTCATTATGAGGTAGATAAGTACATGATACTATTATTAAGATTCAAAAATTGTTCCCAGTGGAATGTATTATTAATCACACATTTGAAGATGACTAAAAGCTGAAGTGCTTGCATTCATGTGATTTTGGTTATCCCTATTGCTCTCTTGAATGAGTTTAAGATGCTAATATTTGGATAATTTTGTAGTTTATGAATGCCTTGCTACTAAAAATTTCTCATTCTGAAGACCTAAGATTTTCTTTACTGAATATATAATCACTACATTATTTACTATTATAACAACTTATTTTGAGTTGCAAAAATCAGAATTAATTAATTTTGGGGTCTATGTCTTATTAAATCTTTCATGTTCAAAAATAAAGCTTTTTATTTTCATTGGAAAGTTAAAGACATCTGTGATCTGACACAGAAAATTTTTATCAAGATATTTGCTAAACTGGCCATTTATGTCATTAAATATTGAAGCTCACTTGCATGAAGTACCATTTAATGAAAATATTCTTTAATAAGATTTTTATTACAAAATTGTGGTTATATGAATTATTGCTTATGAACAAATTAAAATACATGAAACGAATAAGCCCTTGCTAACCACATTAATAACTTCTGGGAGTTGGATAGCTCATTCTTGGTCTTCTTCCAGACTTGAATAGCAAGATAAAGTTTCCATTAGGATTTGAACAAAAATGGAATTTGTTTAAAAGAAATAATATCTATTTGAAAATAGTCTGAATTGTCTTATCAATGAAATATTAAAATGCCAAAATATTGGAAACATTTCATGATGGATTAGAGAAATGACTGTATATTTAAAATTTATTTTTGAATCTCAAACTTAACTTTATTGAAATATCTCATCACCTTGTCAAATAATTAAGCCCAGATATAGAGAGAAGTATTCCTACTGCCAAAGCTGAGATAGGATTATTGAAAAATGAGGAAAGTATTACCTGTCAGAAACCTAAATCTGTGGATAGGATTGTGAAGTGACACTCTAACAGAGCAGGAGTGAGTTTGTGTTAATGAGCACAGGAAATGAAGGAATGTCTTAATAGGATAGAGGCCATCATTTCTAATAATTTTTTCACAGTTAACCCAAAATTTAGCATGTTTTAAATGCTCAGTAATAAAAAGTCTAGCCAGAAATATTCAAAAAATATGAAAGTCAACAAATGGGCGATGTATGAAAGATTATAACAAAAGCTCTTGAGTCGGTATTAGCAACTCATTCGTTTAACTAAAATGGCATCTGAGATTAGAAATTGATTCGATTAGGAACTAGATTTGAAATATATGAAACCACATTGGCTAAGGGTTTGAAAGAAGCAGTGGGAAAGTTGTCAAGACATCCACAAATGTACATGAAAACAATGTAACATGCATGTTTTAAGAGGGTTATCTGAAAGCACATGGTATATGGAGATTATTTACAACGTTTTTTTTGGAGGGAAGCACTAGTCTCAGAATGAGCTTTGTAATTAGACAATCTGTTCATAATTATTACTGTGGTTGACATTATGCAAAGCACATACATGATTGTTCTGCAAGCCCCAGGATTACCATAATTAGTGAAAATGTGAGCTATAGTAACCTCGGTCGTAGCAACCTTAGTGCATCTTTGAGGTTCTTGAGTAAGACTGCAGAAAATGGTTGTGCACAATGCAGTACTTTTTGATCTCCAGTTTGGCATTTGCTCTCAGCTACAGCCCATTTTGGATAATGTGAGACAGGACGCATTCAGCTTGGATGTTAAACACAAAACACCAGGCAGCTGAAGGATGTAGTACTAAATAGATTCCCAGTGTAGGGAACTCTTTCTGTGTCGTTTCAGAGCACTGTGGCTCATAAGACATGTGCAGGGGGTTAGCTGGGATTATGGAAGACTTATAAATTCACTCAGGAAATTCTTATGGAAATATAATTGCCTTTGTAGCTGTGCATCTGATTAAGGTTTTAGAGAGACTCTGTGGTTTGGCAGTGGCTAACGATTGAAAGAAATACAAACCTATTAGGTGCATTATTTTAGCTGCTTGTAAGGTTGATGTGACGATCCCACAGCAGTTCCATCCATCGAGAGCTGCTTGTATTCTTGTGTTCGTGGGTGTGCAAGGGTGTATAAATAAGTGCACAGGGGACCTTTCAGCAGAGTACTTATTTTATTATGGGCCTAGTGCTCATTACCTTAGAGATTATTCAGTGCCCACTAGATAAATGTATTCACACAAATTTGACTTTAACATAAGTAAACTTCTTTAACAAACTGCACATGAAAATAGTTGATGTCAAGGCCATGCATATTTTAAACATGATATTTTAAAATGTTAATTTTGAAGTACATGTCTGTGTATGAGCGTTTTTGTCACTGACTCTTTACCTATCAGTATGATTTAGCTATGTGTAAAATATTAACTAGTTAGAAAAATGATCATATAATTATTTTCTAGTAAATCTAAATTTGAAGTAAAAAGCTTAAAATAATTTGGATGTTCTAGAAAGTTATGAAAAGTATGGTGAGTCTAAAATGTATAAAGTTCTTTCAGAAATTAGTTCTTTGCAAAAGATGATAGTTATGCATTTACATTGATTCCATTTTACATGGATAAAATCTAATTGATATTCCCTTTTCTCAGGTACATTTATTTTTCTTCATTTGTTTGTTTATCTATTTTGGTACTAGGGATTGAGATTAGGGTATTCATATTAACATAAAACCTCAGCTATTTTTAATTTAATTATTTTAAAATTTGAGACAGGGTTTTGCCAACTCGCTGGGTTCCTCAGGCTGACCTATAACTTCTAGTCTTCTGCCTTAGCAGTGCTCAGTGCTGGGATTACAGGTGAAGACCATTACACGAGGCCTCTTTTTTAAACTTCTGACCATCATTTTTTTTTTTTACTTTAACTGCTTGTCGTGATTTGAGTAATCATGAAAAACAAGTAATTCAATTTTTTTAGTACTAGGATATATATATATATATATATATATATATATATATATATATATATATATATATATACATACACACACAGACACACACAGACACACACAGACACACACACACACACACACACACACACATCCCTCCTCCCTCCTCCTAGCCTTTTATAAGCAAGGAGTTCAGTTTAACATCAGTTCATAACATATTGTATTCAATATACAGAATATTAAAAATAGTTATCACATGGTAGTATAAATTTCCAAATAGGTAACACATAAATTACATACTTTATCTTATTTTCTCTTTTTATAAAATTGAATCAACACGATTACAGGCACCAAAAATATTTTGATTTGTAATTCTCTCTCTCTCTCTCTCTCTCTCTCTCTCTCTCTCTCTCAGTCTCTCTCTTTCTCTTCCCCTCTCTCTCCCCCTCTCTCCCTCCATTTCTCCCTGTCTCTCCCCCCTTTCCTCTTCCCTCCCTTTCTCACCCTCTCTTCTCTTTCTCTCTCTGAGGTAGGGTCTCACTGTAGGGCAGGCTGGTCGTGAACTCATTATATACACCAGGCTGGCCTTGGCCTCACTGTAATCCTCCTACCTCAGCTTCCTAATGCTGAGATTACAGGTGTTCTTACTATCCCTAGTTTTCCATACTTTTCTCTCTTTTATCCACCTTTGTAATACTCCGCTGAAGACACTAACAGTTTCCATCACCTGACACTAACAAATTGTACATGTATCTGTCTTCCATGTAGAAAAGGGAGCTACTTAAACGCAGGAATATGGCCTTAAATGAGTTGCTCTGGGCTCTTAACACAGATCTCTTTTATGTAAAGCAGCCAATAAATGTATGTGAATTTAGACTGTATTGCTCAGATAATTTCAGTCAGGCATTCTTATTGGTATGAGGCTGAAGATTAGAAACGTTCTTTATATGAGAGAATATTGTGACTAAAAAGTCCAATAAGATATCGCTGTACATAAACTTGAAATTACTGAGAAAATGTGTATCTATGTATATTTGGATGACTACACACACATATATCTACATTATGTCTATATTTTGGTTTATATTGAATGTATAGACTTTAGGATTTCAAAGTAAATACATTATTTGATCACCACTGATGATTAACACATTTTAACTAAATTTTAGGTAATGATTCTTATGCTATTTGGTGATCTCAAAGACAGAGTCCACACTGAGGACCGTTTGTTCACAGTTATGCAGTATCGTCCAATTTTTCTGTTCCTAGTGTCTCATCATTACGTTTACATTCTTCCTGCTGATTGGTGCTCCTCCCTGGACGGATGGGACTGATGACATCACTTCCTTCCTTGGCTTGCTAACTGGCCCTGCGCAATCGCTGATGTGCCTGCTCTTGTCTGCCTCTCTGTGCTGGCTCGGTGGAGCCCACCCCTCCTGCCCGTGTCTCATAAAACCATGCGGCCCTACAAAACCACACCGCAAGGGCTTCTCAACTTTCCCCAAGTTTCTCCAAAATGTCCTTTTCTCCTTTTTTTTAAAACTCCTAGAAAACGTTAAGTCATCCTTAAAAATTCAATTTAAACTATCACCTTTTCCTGCCCTCCCTCAGGCAGAACAAATCACAGCCTTTTTGGTGGGTTCACATTCTCTCCCTAGCCTGCTTCCCTTTTTACATATTACAGTTTGTGTTTTAATATTTGCTTTCATGTCTGCCTTGCTTTCTACCACTCAGAAGTCTTTGAATGTAGAATTTGTGTCTTTGTATCCCTCTATCCTCAGAACTAGGAGTACCATCTGGGATCTAGCAGGTGCTTAATAAATATTTGGAGAACCGACTCACTTATTTAATCTTCACAACCACGTGTGATTACAAATGAGGACACCGAGGTCTCAGAAGTCTGAGTCACTCAAGGTCATGGTGCTCGCTAGTGGAATGGCAGATACTTTTCTTCCAGTCCGGGGCTTTTTCGTCAACTTCGCCGCAGTCTGCCTGGCCTGTCTCCTCAGAATACCAGAAGAGCTGTTTGTGTTCGTATCCATCCTCCTAGAAAATTAATTGAGTTCTCATGACTGCGCTGGCGTAACCTACGTTTACTATGAGATTTTTTTTTTCTCATTTCTCCACTGCTATGAATGCCTCTCCAATATTTAAATTTTACCCTGGTCTTGGGTATCATCTTCCTGTCTACCTTGATGTGCCTTTCTTTGATCATGATTCAGCCTTTCTGACAATTTTTTTTTTCTGTCTTTCTGGTGACAGAGTCAAAGTATTCACCTATTGTGCCCCTCGCTAAAGTTGGTCAGCCTTCCTACACCGGATCTCCGTACTTTTATCTTGACTTCTCACTCATCGCCCATCATGGTGACTGGACTAGCCGTATTCTCTTTTAACCCTTTAGATTTTAACATATTCAGTCAGAAGCCATTACAAGATATTAAAGAATATAATTTTTCACATTTATTTAATAATGTGAGGAAAATGATTAACTCTTCATACCTAAACCCTAATATCAATATGTGATATGTTAAATTACAAAATATAACTTTTATAAAGGACATTTTCTTTCTGAAACTTATTACTATAGACAAATTACTATGCACTGCAAAAGGTTTTTTTTTGTTGTTGTTGTTCTTGCTTTTTATCTTAGACCCAGGCTTTTACTTCCATGGCCTGTAGCATATCTCTTTTTTCAAATTTTCTGACACTTCCCTTGCAACAATTCTGAAACAAATCTTTTTCACTTGTCCTCCAAATCACAGCTTTTTCTCCTTCTCCATTCCTGTAGTTTCTTAATTTTAAAATCTAATCAATTTAAAAAACCATATAGTTTTTTCTTAATTCATTCTTCATTTTATGAGAGGACCAGAACACCGCAGCATCAACTGAGAAACAACCGTCCCTCCACAACAGGTTAGCCTGGTCCATCCTCGCCATACCCCCTCTTAGCTCAGTGGTCCGCTTCCTGTGTTCTGGCTCTGCTTATATCAAGCTATCCTGTGTACCACAGATAAGCTCATTTTCCTGAGAACTATTTTTATTATATCATTAGGTTTGCTGCTGCGCGTTTGTTAAGACAGAACACTACAACCTAATCATTCAAAATTCAAACACTGTTTTTTTTCCTTATGTGTTTCGTCTTCCTCCAATCTGTGCATTTTTAGCTATATCCCTCAATTCATGTAACTTTTTATTCTTCAGCAGCCCACTTCAATGTCACCTCTTCTGCGAAGCCTTTCTGAAATAATTAATCATTCCTTCATGTATATTTTAGAGGATCCATCATTCTTTAATCCAGTTTGTTACTTATCTGTCTTCTGTATTTTTCATCTACATTTTAGTTCCTAAGGAAAGAAATTAAATTTTAGTTATCTGTTTATTCTCTGAAAGCAACACATAGCTGGCAGAGAGCAGGAATTAATGTTTGTTAAAGGAATGAATAAATAAATAAAATAGCGGATTTACTGTGTCCGGAATTAACATGTGTAGTTACTCTCATTTGCCTGATTTTTCTGAAATGCTATTGTACATTTCTTTAAAAATTGAAATGAGGTGATTTTCACTAAGTAGCTAAAACATGATTTATTTGATATTGTAACTGAATGAGGACACATATTACAGCAACTCTGCACAGTGGCTACAGTATGTCAGTATGGTATTTGCTTACCACTGACACTGAACTTCTTGTAAACAGATTTTAAATATCTATATTTCATTTCCTGTGTTGCTTTTTGAAAATGATCATGGCGATCTAAAGAGTAAGCTAAAATAAAAACTGGTTGTTGGGTATTTACCATAAATATACTATTTCCTGAGTGTGTGTATGTGTATACACACATCACACAAACACACACACTCCATGTACCAAAATTCAAGTTCAAAGGTCAGGTTGAAATCTCCTTCTTCCAATAAACTATTCACAAATAATTAGTTTTTGTGTTCCTTTTCTTAAAATTCTTTTATTCTAATTTGTAAGAGAAAGTTCTTAGCTCATTCACTAGAGGCTAGAATGTTGTTATACCTCTAATGTAATATAAGAGCTAGGATTTTCTTTATTGGAAGTTTTCACAGTCCTAAATAGGCAGGAGTCAACTAACCGATACTTAAAATTTTTTGCTATTATTATGGTTGGTGCTATTGATGGTCATGAGGGGTTATTCAGAGGTTGACTATCTTAAGATCATTCTGCCTTTAGCTCAGGACAATTCTCCTGCCTCAGCCTCCCAAGTGCTGGAATTACAGGTGTGTGCCTAGCCTTATGTGGTTCTGGGGAAACAAACTCAGGGCTGTGTACTTGCAAGGCAAACACTTTAACTGCTGTGCCATTCCTCCAGCCCAAGATCATTGCTAATATTATGTTTCCAGAACTTAGTATTGGCTTTTTTGGAAGCCTGGTGTAGCCCTGTTAAATTGGGTTTGCCTCTGGGTAAAATTATTTTCTTCCTCAATTTCAGGCATTCTTTTTACTGTGGGTTGTGAGTACTGTTCTGCCAGGATCCCTGCGACCCCCACGCCTGATTTACTCCTCAATCTCTTTGTGAATATAAATCCTTTTCTCCATTATATAATATCATTCTCCTCCAAAACTTAGAAAATATAATATCTTATTTGCTAATGACTTAAACCTACTAAATTTAAGTACATTCTATTGAGAATATTTTTAACCAGGGCAAAGATTTATGTTTGTGCTTGTTTTTGTTTTAGTTTTCCTCAGAAGCATGAGGCGATATATCAACATGGTTGGATGGCTGTAATAGTGGCCTTTGCTATTTGTTTGGGCCTCTTCAAATTTCTTTTGGAAAGCAATTTGTGTGGCGAGAAGGAGAAGCAGGTGGATAGACAATAATGATGGGATGGGAAATAAATGATCTAAAATGGCAAAATTGCATTATACTGAATTTACCTAAGAGTTTATTTGGTACTAATTGTAATCATGATCTTAGAGAAAACAAAATTTTCTTATGATCCCACCGTCAGATTTGGTTTAGCCACCATTATTACAGAGTCCACTGCTTGGTCATTTAGGGTCTATTGTAACACATCAATGATGTTTCGTGTTACATGCTAGTCACCCACCTTTTTTCAAGAGAGGCACTTGGGGGCTGCCTTTTATTTACTGAGGAATTCTCTTTAGATTTCAACCTTACAGGTGAGACTGCTGGACATCACAAGCTAAGTGGCTCGCAGTCTGTCCATGTTGTTCTGCGTGTTCTGACTTAACCTTGAGTTGCCTGTGATTTTATCTCATCTCCTGTGTTGCAGGAGAAGCAGAGGTTCCTGACAGATGTCTTGCATGAAGTGATGCTACTTGACGGTTTGGCCAGTTCTCATCCAGTATCCCAGGAAGTGCTGCAGGCAACAGATATCGACAGGGTGTTTGACTGGATTGCATATAAAAAGGTAGGAATTGGTAAGACACAAGTGCCAAAATTTGATTGTGAAGGTAGCCAAATTATTTCTTACTCGATGTGTAATATGTTTTTCTTCTTCCTAGCAAATGGAAATTGACTATGAGTTAGAAAACCCAAAGTCACTAGGTTTATGTCATTTTATGAGGTAGAGTTTTACTTTATTGATCAATAAAATGGAGAGGAATGTTTGCCAAATAATGCATTAAAATATCGGAGAGTTAATAAATCAATGTTTGACAAATTGATATTGAATTACTGTATAAATGATGTTATGTAAATGCCAGTTTTTTTATTATTATTAACTGAGTTGACCTATCTAGTGATGACCTTTTTTCACCTATGACTCATATTTGTTTTAATTTGCTGTTATAAATAGGTAGGGAGTGCCATAACACATGAATTTTGTAAATAGTATTTTAAGGGATATTTGGGAAATTAAATATCTTTCCTTGCTAATGAATGAAATTTTAAAGACTAGACTTTCAATGATAGAGCAAATCTTGAGCTAATGACTGGATGTAAAATTAAGGAATACCGTGAGTTTTTTTTTTTAACTTGCTGTTACTCAGATGAGTATTTTTATATACTTTATCCCTTACTTGATTTTAAATTTAACATGAAGAAATATATCACAGTATTTAACATTTATTAGCCACTTAATAGTTGTAATACTATGTAATCTATGGGTTCAGTAATGTCAAGGTTTTTAATAAAACATAATTATGTTATTTTTCTATAAATTATGTTTGTAATTGATAACTAGAAGTCAAATAATAACTCATTAAGCACTTGATTTGATAATTTGGATATTAGATTTTGTACTAGATAATTGACTAAGTGATTATATTGATTAATAATGTGGGCTATCATATGTAAAGATACAAACTATATGATTAGAAAATGGCCTTTTAATTGATGAATATTGCGCTGGTACAAATATGATTTTTGATATTTATAAATATAAATGTAATTTTAGGGTCATGGCCCATTTGACATAAATATTATTTTTGTGTATGAGAATTTTGTCTAGGTTTTATAAGATACAGATGCAGCAGCTGTGGTGATTTTATAAATATAATGTAGAAAATAAAGCATTATGATAGCTTGAAATGAGTCTAGAGGCACATGTGTAGTTACTGTTTTGTTAATGTCAATTCGGAAAGTCTATATGTAAGTAAAATGAGAATAATATTTTATTAAATATTTATTTATTAAATATAAATATATTTTTATATATAACACATCAAAATTTCATATATTTGGGGATTTCAAATTCAGAGTTAGGTGTTGAAATGGCAGGAAAGAAGGAAAGCATAGTATATTAGTCAACTTGTCACTGAGACACAACACCTGACACAACAAAAGGATTTACTTCGTCTTAAAATTTCGGGGGGTTAAGTTCATGGCTTTGAGGCAGAAACAACACGAGAGAGGGGTATGGTGGAACAAAGATGCTAGTTCCTATTGATTTGGAACGAGTTGGAGAACAGTGCCGGATAGGGAGTCATCAAACACCAATAGGTAGACCTCAGAACTGTGCCTTTATGCCCCAGATTCACCCAGAAGTGTGCTCCAGTAATCCAGCAATCCCCAAAATGAACAAGTTGACCTTGCATCCTATCCTCCGCCTACACTAACGGTTTTTTCAACTTTTTTTAGTGCAAAGCTTTGCCAGGTTGGAAATGTGAACAATGAGCCAACTAGACCCCAGTCCCCAGGGCCACCATAATAAGTGGTGCCGGTCTCTAGCCGGACATCTTTGGGTGTTAAGCGTCTCTGGAAATATTTCTTAGCATGTTTTCAACTGATAACAGAATTCACCCATTTGTAATGAAGATTTCTTAGGAAAAATATTGTTTTCTTTAACAGTTATATCGAAGCATATTTGAAATGTGATAAGTATGTATTCTTGAAAGATCCAATTTTACATGTTCTGACATGTATATACAATAAAAACAACACAATCACGTGGAACCATCCTTTGCTATGGAAAGTTTTCCCATTTCCCTGTTTCTTTCTTCCTCCCTCTACTTCCTCTTTCCCCCTCCTCATCTTTCTCTCCTCCTTCTCTCAATCTTCTGCTTGACTGATTAGTTTGCATTTTCTACAGATTTATGTAAAAGAAGTCGTGAAAGACATACCTTCTGCCTTCTTTTCACTCTATATACTTATTTTAAGATACGTGCATGCTGATGAATGTATAGTTTTAAATTTTTTAATTCATTTCACCTACACACCTGAGTCTTACCAGTTGTTAATAATTGTGAGTTCTACTGCTATAAATACTCACGTGTAAGTGTCTGTATATGTGTATGTTTTTATTTCTTGTGTGTAGGTACTTAGGAGTAGAATATCCAGATCTTATAATAGGTATGTTGCTATTTTAAGATGCTTCTAAACTATTTCTCATTGTTAAATATTTTTAATATTTTACCACTATACACTACAACAAGCAGTTTGTGAGAGTTTTAGTTTTTCCCTGTCTTCATCTACATTAACTTGATGTAGATTTTAATTTTAATTTTAGATATCTTAATCCCATGGTAGCATTTCTGGAAATTGAAATTTTAAAGTGACAGAGGACATTGTAATTATTTATAATTGCTTATTTTTCCTTATATACATTTCTTGGTAAGTTTTAACTCAAGTCCTTTACCATTTTAAAAATTACATTGGTTCCCACTATTGATTTTTAAAAATTTTCTGTATATTATGATTGCAGTTTCTTTTCAAGTGTATAATTTGCAAATTATACTTTCATGCTTTAACCCATAATATATTTTAGCAGCAATGCCTTTTTAACGTTAAAATGTTTCAGTTTTGGTGAAAATTTTATCATATATTTTCTAATTAATTGCCTAAATCATGTTTGCATAATTCAAGGCTATGAAAAATGTCCTTTTGTTTTATCTTCTAGAAGTTTTATAGTTTATGTTTATGGTTAGAGTGATGATGTGTTTTGAACTATTATTTGCATTAGTCCAAAATATTGATAAACTTTTCTCTTCCCTTTTCTTTCTCTTTCGGCATAATTGTTCATTAGTTATTTCTGAAAATCTATCCTGCTTTTACTGAATTGACTTTGCACACTTGTTGACAATCAGTGCCTTTGTAGATGCATGGATTTATTTCGAGACTATTTGTTTTGTTCTATTAATAGTCTTTTTTCCATCTTAGCTTAAATACCACACCGTCTTCATTACTGTAGCTAAGTAGTAAATTATGAAGTTATGTTGGCCCTCTGAATTTAATTTATTCTCATTGTTTCAAATGTATTGAGTTATTTTTAGTATTTTATTTTTACATTAGTTTTCACAAGAAAAACTTATCAGTTTCTACAAAAATTATACTGTTATTAATAGCATTGTATATATAAGACGTTTTGGGGAGAGTTAACATTCTAGCACTATGGATTGACATGTGAATAAAGAATTCCTCCTCATTCCTTTAGGTTCTCTTTCATATGCACGTTATTCCTTTTCTTCAGCTTGATGTCTAGGCATTTTACATTCCTAGGCAAGGGCGTGTATTGTTGCTTGTATTAGTTTCTTATTATTTATTGCACCGTATACAATATATTTTTGTACATTTATCCAGGACAACATTGACGTGATGGGAGGAGACATTCTTTTCTTTATTTCAAATGCTTTTTCTGCATCTATAATTAAAATGGATTATATATATGTATCTATATACATATATTTTATTATAGATTCTCGATATAATGAATTATATTCATTGAATTTCCAATGTTAGAACATCCTTGCAGTGCTGAAACAAACACCATTTTGTCAAAATGTCTTGTTACCTTTATGAATTATTGGAAACAACTGACTAAAAGATCTACATTTTTTGGTCTGTGTTTCTTTGGAATATATTTTCTTTATTCTAATTTCTCACCTTTTCATTACAATAACGCTGGCATTGTAGAATGGGAATATATTTTTCGATTTTCTAAGAGATTTTATAAATTTTATATTTTTTAAATGTTTGATAACTCATTTCATAACAATATAGATATCAATTTTTAAAGGAAGTACTATGAGTAATTATTTTTATTAATATGTAATGAGTTTTCAAATTATTAATTTACCTTGGAGTGAGCATTGGGGATTTATTTCTGTTGTAAGGACTTGGCCCATTTCATCTAAGATGATTAATATCAATAAAAAGCTACATATGATATATTGCCATAGTATCCCTTTAATAGTCCTGAAATCTCTAATGATGTAATCACTTTTCCTCTAAATGTTGTTAGCTTGTATCTTATCCCTTTATTTCTGATTTGTCTAGCTAGAACTTATAGATTTTATTGATCTTTTCAAAGAACATCTTTTATTGTATTTCTTGCTTTCTTTTTTATAAATTTCCTCTCTAATAGTTATCATTTCCTTATTTTATATACTCTTAGTACTTTTAGTTGCACTTGTTCTCCTTTTTAAAAAATTTCTTAAGGTACAGGCTCAAATAATTAACTTGAGATTCTTTTTTTTTTTTTTTCCTCTTTAATGCAAGAATTTTTCTGTGGGTTAGGCCTAAGGTTAGGCATAATGACTCTTCAAATTTTGATATATTGAAATTTGTTTGCTTGCACTTGCGCATGCGTTAAAATTTCTCATGTAATTTAGTTCTTGTATGGATTATTCAGGTTATATTTCAGCTTCCAAATATTTATTAAAAGACCAGAAGAGTTTTTGTTATTTATTTCTTCCTTAATTTTATTTTGGCCAGTGAACATACTTTATGTTATGAACTTCTTGGATTTCATAAGGTTTGTTTTATGGCCTAAAAATTGTTATCTGTGCTGAAAATATTGTTTGTATTTCAAAAGAAATGTGTGTTCCACTGGCGTGGGATGGATTGCCAATTAGGCCAAGTTGGCTGATGGAATTGTTCAACTCGTCTATATCCTTATTGATCTCCTGTCTACTCTATGTTTCCTTGATAAACCTTTATTGTTTGGCTTCATCCATATAGTTCCAATCCAGACATCTAAAAATATAGAGAAAAAAGTGGCTCCTTTTCCTGCTGATACAGCTAAAACATGTTATTCAAGCGCAAAAATGAAAAACAAATATTCGACATTTCGGCTTAAATCTCAGAGACAATGTAGTGATAATCTCAGTGTCAGCGCTTCATATCTACTGTGTATTAGCTCAGTTTTCTAATTTTGCTTCACTCAGACTGTCCTTATCCAAAAATTAGTATGTGTTAAGAGTGAAATGGGTGTACCTCGATAGTCATATGAGACCTAGTACAGATGACTGGGTAGCCATATATAATGCTAAAATAAGAGAAAGCTTCCAGTTATATAACTGCAGGACCATATGAATATTAATCAGCAGCATTTTCATGTTAAATGTAGTGAACAAACTAAAACCATCTTAGGCAATGAACAACACTGCTCGTAAATATGAGATATTGCTATTTCAGGAATGATTAGATCAACTATTTTCATGGTACCATTAGATGTCTAATTCATCAATTTTTGTGCTTTTTTGTCAAAATTTAATGTAATTTTTAGATGATGTTTTGATAAGTTATTTAGCTACCTTAGTACAAGCTAATAACATCCTGAATAATGTGATCCAAGTGAGCTCAGAGGAAAATTGCCACCTTCCTACCAGCGCCTGTATCTGTTTCTCCAAAGGGCTATGGTTTGTTTTAGTGATGTTATAGAGAGGCAAGGGCCAATCCTTGTGTCTCTGGGGATAAGGTATTAGGAAGGGCCAGCATCATTCATGACCTCATCCTCTGTAATGGAGAGTGAGACGGGAAAAGCATCTTGGTAAGGAGGCTGTAAAAAAGGAATGCAATTATGACTGAGTGGAAGGTCAAAGATTTCGATGTGGTAGAAAGAGAATGGGAGCACAGGACCGTGGATACTAGGGAAGGAGAAGCTGGTTAAGAACTTAAAGGATTTTTTCTGTCAGATGAGAAAGGCTGTATTTCATACAGCAGGTCAAGAAGGACCAAACAAGAATTTTAAGTAACATCATGAAGGTTGTATTATAGAAAGAGTGCATGCTGCAAATGCGATGGAGGTGGAGGCATTATGATGGATCTTGACAATTCAGAAAATACTATGGAGACTGGAGGTTTAAAATGTAGAACATGGTTTTTGTAATATTGTATGTAGCAGTTAATAAAAACGACCTGTTGCTTCTGTTTTCCTCCCTGAAGATCTTTTCCTGGTTAAAATTAACCTCTGCCAACAGTTAATTCCTCCCTGCATCTGTGTGCCACTAATTTTTCATCTCTTGTAATTATTCCCTTAATAATTATTCTAATTATTCCCATTTCTGTTTATATTATTCCACCTGAATGATAATTTCACTATACTTTAAATAATCTTTATAGAAAAGTGCATAACAGAGAAACAGAAGATTATAGAGAAGTAAAAGTTCAGAAGCAATAGACGAGACACTTATTTTTATGGAATTGAATTTAAAAATTAACTTTCTTTAGAAGAAGTAATGGTAATTATGAATCATTCCTAGGATCATTTAAAAAGAAAATAACTTCCTAAAATTGCATATGTATTGTTAGAATGGGAATAGCAAAGTCTGGTGACTACTGTATCAAGAACACTAAGGTCTGGTGACATATCAAATTTACTTTTCATTTGAATAATTGATTAAGAATGAGGCTGCTTTTATCCTAAATGTATAATGGAAGCAGGAAAAACACTGCTCATAGACAGGAAGGATGGGAAAAGATGGATTGAGACAGTCTTTGCTCTAAAAGCACACAGGGAAATAAGAATCAATGACCCAGTGACCCGGATGATAGAAGTGAGCGAATGCTCATTAAATTTACATATGAAGCCATGGAGGGGAGGGTTGCTAAAAGCTTGAAGAGAGGACTAGATCTCGTGATGACTGGAGCATACGGAAGAAGATCCTGTAGAAACAGGAACATATTTCAATAATTCTTGCATCAAAGTTGGTGTATTTTTATATCAATATTACATAGAGTAAAAGGAAATAATTAGCAGCTGAGAAAAAATCCACAAGGGTCACGGTGAACACACATTTTCAAAAAAGAGGTGGTAATGGGAATTTAAATTGTGTGTTTCTGTTGATATATTTCAAGCCTAAGTGTTGATCATCTTTGCAAAGTTAATTGAAGTGAATGAGAACAGTTTCTATAATCTTAAGGAACAGAAAAGACCAAGACTCATTTGTATTTACCATTCCTTGTGATGGCAGAATAACCATCTGTAGCATGTTAACCATGTAGGATGGATATGTGGAGAGAGCACATACTGTTTCAATACAGAACATTTTGTGTAGCAAAAAATTAACTTTCTTTTAAAAACAAAGATAAACTGCATAAATTTAAAATACGAAGTATGCTAGGTAGAGCCAGAGCCATAAATCACATCTATCATGGCATGAGTAATTATGTCTACCACATTTTATAAAATGCTTTACATGTGTGACACCCCTTCTAACAGAAAATTTATAATGTGGCCCTGTTAACCCATTTTACTTTAGAGGAAACAGAGTCTTACATAGTTAAGTGATTGCTACCTGTGCAGACTATCCAGTAGGTAAAAAAGACAGAATTTGATGTTAAAACTCTCAGTACCAACTCCTGATTCATCTCTGCAAACCTTTTCACAAATATACCACAGGGCTGGTTGTCAACGGCTCAGCCATGACAGGGCCAGTTCTTCAGACCATCCTGATCCTCTCACCTGCTTGGTCAAGAAATCTTGGCTGTGCTGTGAGAGCATTTACAGAATCTGACCTTTTCTCCCCACCACCTTTTTTGCCCTGCTGGTTCCAGTCACTGCCCTGCTGTTGCCTGACTGTCCTCACCATTCTCTCTACCTCTAATCTTGCTTTCTTTCAACTCGTCTTTGATGAAGCACACAGAGTGATGTTCTTAAACCCTCTCATTTTGCGTCACTTTTTAAATTTTTTTTCCTAGACACTCTTTTGTGATCCCTCACCAAAATAGGAATAAAGGGAGAGTCTTTACAATGACCCGTGCACCCTCTGTCTCTGAGTTCCCTAGGCCTCCTGTGCTTGTTCTGGGAACATCCACTGATAGTGGTCTTGCTCCACTGGCCCCTTACTCTTCCCTGAACTCTACCTAGGTAACGCCATGCTGGGACCTTGGAAACAGAGGTTTCCTATGCAAAGAATGGGTTACTACAAATAGTGTCATGGACCTAGCTTTCTCTCCTTGAAACCTTTATTTATATATCCCCTTCTCAAGAAATTTTCCCCCAAAATAACGACTGACTTCCTTCCATATTCCTTTTTTTGTTCATTTATTTCTTGCTAATTCGTTTACTGTTTTGTCCTCTAGCACTGGTCACCACTGTACACACTATACCATTAACCAATATCATGTTTACTGTAGTGCCTGCTTCTTTCTACTCCAACTGAATTTGAGTTTTGTAAAAGGAAGGATCTAAGCGTGTTTCTCGTTGGTGTATTTTTCATTCTATTATATATAGTAAGCACTCAATGACTACTAATTAAGCTGCTTAAAGTGAATGTCAGAAAACAGTAGTATAAGCAAAATATAGTGTTTCAGGGGGAATTTGTTGGAATTAGGAAAACGTTGGCATTTAAAGTGAAGGTCATGTTGCAGGAAACTTCTCTTTTCTATTTAGTTATGTCACTTGGGCGGACCCCCAGTTCTCGGCCTCATAGACTTTGTTCTGTCACCTCTGCTCAGCTAGGTTTTGTGCCCACTCTCCTGTGTCACCCTCAGTCAGAGTCCTGCTCAGGAAGTCCTTCCAGCTCTAACTAATTGAAGCAAATCCTTCCTCTTAGCTTTTGCCTTCTCTACTTACAGTCAACTGCATGCATACTATTGTACTAAATGAATTTAATAGATCACCATTTTCTTCTGACACATTAGTAAGATTAGATTGAAAGATATATAAGAAAGATATATAAGATGTAAAGCACTCGTGATAATTTCTGTAAAACGGTTTGACTTTAAGTCAGGTGTGCTATGACAATAATCATAATGTCAATTGTTCTTTGAGCCTAGTTTTTCCAATGGGCATTTATTTATTCTCTCCTGTAATCCGCAGTTCCTGTAAAGATTACACTATTTTGTTAAATTCATGTAAGAGTATTTTAATAATGGGTTTGGGTTCCTAGGTTATTAAAGCTGTGATTAATATTTCATTGTTTCTAAATTATACTTTTCCCACTCTTCCAAAATATTTAACTATTATGGCAAAATTTCAATGAGAAATATGATTTTATTTACAATCTTTTGACATGAACAGAATAAGGGATTTTCCATGAATAAAAAGGCTCAACATTATAAAATAAATAACACATTGGCTTGTAAATTAAAAAATAAAATTCCTCAAACATGGGCAGTAATAAGTATTGACTATGATCATTTCGTTTAAAATGCAAATAAGCTGAAAGAATTTGAAAATTAAGCAAAAGAGGATGGACGAGAGAAATTTTGAAACTTTTGAAGATAAAGCCGCTTAGGAATGGTGAAAATACATATGTCCCCCCTGGAGGATACAAGGCTAAAAGATGACTTGATAATTGGCTCTAATATATTAATGGTCTTTATGAGGAATGAGCTCACTAATTCTCTGCCAGTATCAAGGTCAAAATAAGATAAATGGTATTATAATCTAAGAAGAATTTTCAGTTAATATTTCTTTACATAAAATGCAATTAGATATTTTAATATGAGCTATTCAAGATTATAAAATCTTTATTAGTTGATATTATTAAGAAGTAAAATGGAAAACCTGCTCTCAGATTAGCAAACTAAATTGGAAGCCTTGTCAAGAAATTTTTTCCTCGATCTTGACTTCACAGGTCATGTTGGTCAGACAATTTAAAAAGAACACTCAGAGTTTATTAAGAATTAATTTTGCATTTATATATTTTTGTTCCTATTAATCAGTTTCTACTTTTGTTATAAATGTGGAAGAGTAATGGTAAAAGAAGCAAAATATTTGCCCCTTAGGTAAAATTAGAAAATTTAGTGATTCTAAAATTAGAAAAATTAGTGATTCTTTCACTTTGGTACCCGTGAGTATTATCTCTGCCTTTGTACTGGAGGAAGTATTATACTAGGCTAGAGATGGTTTGAAGGCATCATGTAGCAACATGTCTTCTCCTATGAAGACAATATAAGAAGAGATAGTTTTATAGCTATTTAGTGATAAATATCTTTGTCACTTACTGGTAAATTTTTAATCTGTACATTTTGCTGTTGGAAGCAAGTTTCCCTTTGCATGCATTTGACAGATTCATTGCCCTCTGCCTGATTTCTTTCATTTTTAATTTTTTGACATGAAGTTTAATACTAAATGCTTAAGCTACAACAATAATAAAGGAAAAGGAAAGAAGGAAGGAGAATATTCAATCCTTAAAGCAGCTGCTTTTCCTTATTTCGCTGCCTGCACTCCCCGCCCTAGGTGTTTCTGTCTATTTTGGCTTTGACATGATAAAACTGAAGAAAGGAAGCACATATTCCGTGAAAGTAGATGGCGGGCTGCTCAGTCGTGTTAGGACGGGCTGATCCCTTCCCAGGATTCTTTTCTCCTTCCCCTTCTCGTGTCACATCATTTCATTGTCAACTCGTGGTTTAGAAAGCCACTTAGAATCCTTCCGTGGCACAGTTTCTGTCTGCTTAACTTTGCTGACGTGCTTGAGAAGGGGCAAGGTTGGCCTTGACTTTGTTCTGCCTTTTTCTGTGTTGCCTTTGTGAAAGCCAGAGTGGTGATCACATACTATAAGCAGCTTAAGGGCCAGAGCTGTGCAGCTCAGCCTGAGGAACTTGACTGTGGGGGCTCCGGCTTTCACAGCTTCCTAAAACTCTGCAGCAGCAGCTCTCCAGGGTTGTGTTTATGCAGAAAGCCTGGTTCCGGGATCTTTGGTACTGATGCACCCTGGCTAGAAGTTATCAGTAGTTATAATAGGGAATGAAAATGTTACCATTTCAATTAGTACAAAGGGAAATAGGCAGAGAATTTTTCATGACTGTGATATGTAGCTACATATGAATCTAATCTCTTTGACTATAAGGAAGTTACTGTGAACCTCATAAAGGAATGTGGCTTCCATATATAATGCAAGGCCCCTCACTCAGGAGGCTTGCAAAATTGTTTTATACAGAATGCTCAGAGAAACATAACAATTGACTATCAAACTAAAAATAGATGGAAGCAACCAATGTGTATTGGTATTTAGAATAGAAAAATTGTGAATATATTGTGTTTTAACATTAGATGGGTAGTTTTAATTGGCTTAAGCATATATTCACTTTTAATCTGCTACAACAGGTAGATTGAAATAAAGCTTGATAAACTCTTCAGAAGGCCAATGTTGTTACCAGTTTAGATAACACAGGTTAGAACTTCCCCTAAATTGTTATTTTTTTTTTTTTCATCAGGGTTTTTTCTTATTTCTTATTTCTTTTCAAAAGGAATCCAAAATGCCTTTTCTTATTATTAATGATTATGACTATGAGGTGTCAATAATTCTCCTTTTAGGTAGCCAAAAACAAAATTCTCAATAAAAAATTTCGATTCAAATAAGTTAAACTGTTTTACTAGATAACATAGATACCATTCTGGTCAAACGACAAACAAAACCCCTTTCTATTTGGCCCCAATAGCTTTTTTGAGATCAAGTATTCTGCTTCCTTTAAACATGATGGAAATGTTTCCTAGACACATATTCTCAGGCATTTTCATGGATTCATTCAGGCGAGGCCAAGGGCCACTTGATGACCTACTGAGAAAATTATCCAGAGACTGCGTGTTTCTGCATCTGTCATCACTCATGTTATTGTGTATCGCTTTGTAACATTGAAATCAAGGTGTTGTTTCTTCTGCTGTTAAAAATAGAATGCTTCTGGTTTTTTTTTTTTTTTGAGTTTTGTTTGTATCAGTATTAGACAGCTTGATTTGTGATATCATGTTTATCTTTAAAGGACAGAGATTAAACAAGGCACACACATACACTGTGACAGAAAACACAAGGCCCCAAAACTTGAAAGTGGCTTTTGTTTTCAGAGCATTTTTTCAAGCAGGAGAATTTGAGCCTAAGTTTTCAGTGTTCCCTAGATATGGGAGAAGAGGACAACGCTGAAGCGAGAAGTTTGATGGAGGCCTGCCACAAGGCCGCGACCTGACAGGGCTGTGCCTCAGCACGAACATGAGCTAGAAATAAACCTGCTTACCTTCGTCCTCACGGGACCACAACTGAGCTGCCTCTTCTAGGTTTTGGCAGTGAGTTACAAGGAAAAGAAAATTTTCACTGAAAATTTGCAACTACAAGCAACCCTCTACTGGCATTGGATCTCAAGTGAAAGCTACCTTGGTACACTCTAGAACTCAAGCTCAGATTTAATTGGTAATTATGTCCTGGGCAAGAGGTGATCCTAGGCACCCGGCAGACACTAAAATCCTTCCTAGAAAAATTCACTTTCATATCACATTTCAAAAGATTTTCACATAATCCCAATGAAACAGCAATTCACTGTCTAAAGACACTAGTCACGCAATGAAATACTTGTCCATGAACATACAGCAGTGGAAACATGAAAGAAAATCAGTCATGAAATGGATAGGCCATTGGATGTGCTTCATGAAGAACATAAAATAATGTATTAATAAGTTGAGGCAATGAAAAGAGGTCTCAAGGCAGAAGCAACATGTAAGCAGATTTGAAGAACAACGAATTTGGATTCCTATGAATGAAAATGCAACTGAACTTAAAATTATAATAAGTGTAATACATATAACTATCACTAAGTCAAAAAGATCTAAGGAAGTTATTGTCAAATGAATACAAAACTGAAAATACTTTAAGGAAGAACCAGAGGGAAGTGGAGTGGTGAGAAATATGCAGAAGATATAAAAATAGTTTGGAGAGGGGATAAGAATAGGTAAAATATGAACCTTCAGTTCAAATTCACCTAAATTCTCTATATTTTTCTTTCTAAATTAAATCATTGGCTCCTAGCTTCAGAGGACTAATTATTTTTTTCTGAAACACTGACTTCATTCTTAGAAACAGATCTGAATTTAAGAGTTTTATTTATTTTACAGAAATTAATTTTCAGAATACCTTGTTTTATCACCTTTATTCTCTTTTATTGCTATTTGAAAAGCTTAAACAAGAAAAGGCAAAGACATGAAGTTTAAAAATTGTATGTTCTCCATGTCAATAGTTGTTATTCATGGAGAGGTCACTGTTCTTGGAATTTTACCATATATTATATTTAAGTACTACATCAAGCTCAAGCGTGGAGCAGTTACATTGTTCTGGCCCACCACAGCATAACTCGTGTAAGTAGCACTAAGATTTCAAGGCATTATTTAGATTCAAGTAGATTACCTTGAAATCTTAGTGGTCATATAGTCAAATAGGTATTATCTTTCACAGTACAAAACATTAAACATGTATTCAAATAATTTTGTCTTTTCACACACACACACACACACACACACACATCGTGTCAGCATTTCAATCCATTTCTCCTTTTGCTTTTGGTGCTCCCACATCCTCTCTGTCCCCACAAACTCTATCACATGCATTTGGTTCTATAAAATGTCTGTACTCTGTTTCATATTAGAGAAACCATGTGATGTTTAACCTTTTGTGTTGGGCCCCCTTCTCTACGCATAAAGGTCACCAATTGTAACAATTTAACTACAGAAGCTTCAAATGTATCTGTCTTTATGAAAGAATAGTGCTCCGTTGTGTACATAATCCACATTTCTCGTGTCCCTTGGTCTGTTGATGAGTATTTTGGTGTCTTTCACATTTTTGTTATGGTTAGTTGAGCTGCTACAAACATAGATATATGTGCATTTCTCCCATATGTTGCTTTTAACTCTTTTGAAACGACACCCAGAAGAATATAAATATTCCATTGATCCAGCGATATTCTTCTGCATTTTGAGGAATCTCCATAGTACTTTCCACAGTGGGTGGTAGTACCAGTTTGTAGCCCCACCAGCAAAGTTTAAGTGTTCTTTTCCCCACAAAACCTCACCAGCGTTGATCATTGTTTGAATTCTTGAAATACTCCATTCTATTCCAGCCTTCTAACTGACCACTTATATGGAACAATCTTCAGGGATAATTTCTCTTTCCTAGAAAACTATTTTCATCATTTATTATTCCAGAAGAATCTACTTTAACCAGATGTTTTAGTTTGCCTCATCTTCCATTTTCATTTTGATTTCTGTTTTACTGTACATAAATTTCCTTGGCTTTTCCTCTTCTGCATGTGAGCCAGCAGCTCTCAGGGGAAAATAAACCTCTATGCGTGCACAGTCTTGACGTTGAGAGTACTGCCCAGAGTGGAGCTGTGCAGGTCTCACTAACTCTGGAAAGCACGTGGCGGCTCCAGTGGGACGGAATATGTGCAAAAGCAAACCAGACTGGGCAGCTCCGCTGTGAGTGGCCTCTCTGCTGTCGTTTCATGATAGGATGCAACGTATCTGGCTTCAGTTGAGAATTTTTGGTAGGTATCCTCCAGGAATGAATAGAATCCCCAGCAAACAAGGAGTTCGGGGCAGGTGTTTTGCTTGTGTCTTTACACAACTGCTTTCCACAATGTGATGATGAACTGCGCAAACATTTACTCCCACCTCGTTTTCCTTCTGCCAAGGCACTGCCCAGCGCAGGAGGTGTGTGGCTAAACTGGACCAACTGAAACGGTTCCACTAGTCCTATCTGTTCAGAGTAAATAAGTGTTAAGGGCTATTCGATGCCTAACAATGATTTTCCCGCTTGAAATGCATTTGGGGCAAAGTGAACAAAGTTTAAAGATTTATGTCTGAAAAAATGAGCTTAGTTAATATATTTAACATAACATTGAATTTTTATAGAAGTTCATTTTTCCCCTTTAAAATATTATATTTTCTTATCCCCATTTTATAGACAGGGATACCAAGAAAATAATATATCCAACATCCAAGGTTGGAAGATGGAGGTAGGATTTAAATACTGAAGAGTTGTACTCGCGTTGTTATGCACTTACACCGTACTGGCTGTCCTTTCACTTGTGTAATGTTTAAGGAGCGAACTGCAGATAAGGCATGAAAAGCCTCTCAGCTTGTACCCTGGCCCAGCTCTGTTTGTAACTATTTACATGTATCTGATTAATCCTTGTAGACTAAGAGCTTTAGAAATTTCTTACTTATCACTTTGTCGACTTGCAGATCATGAACAATAGTAAATACTTACAGTTTGAATCAGTTCAACAGTGACTGACTCTGCCTTCTAAACCTTCAGAGGCTTTGAATGCTAAGAATATAATTTCACATTAGTATAAACTTTAAAAAATTTAAAAATTAGTATATAAAAAGAAACAAGCAAAATATTATCATGCAAAGTAATACTTTATTAAAAGTTTGTATTACTTAAGAGTGTTTTTTTAGTTTGACCCACCTACCTCTTTCCTGAAAAACAGTGTAATTTCTTTTGCTTGTCCTAAATTACTTTCTTCAAGTATCAACAGGTACTCCCTATTTCTGATGTACAGTAATTCTTTAGACAGTTCTGATGGGGAGGTAGAAATGTTCAGAGCGTAGCTCTCACCTCTGAGATGAAGGTTACAGAAAGTAATACACATCTCTGTGTCTAAGCATCCCTTGACACCTTTGTTAGAAAGCCTACAGTCTGATGGACCATTGATTCACCCATTCTATGGCTTTTTATTTATTTATTTATTTATTTATTGCTCCAGATTTCACTCTTGTTTACTTTGAGCTAAATCTTTCACTATTTTCCACTTCTGCTGTGGAAAATATTATAGTTTGGGGACCAAATTTTTTAATGTCTCCATTTTAATGTCTCTTTCAGGGACCTTTTTGCAGGCAGATGTGTTGCCAGGATACATGAGAATACACCTGTGCATTGCTTGTAGAATATTTGGAAAATTTTCTGGGAATTAAGTAGAACACTTTTCGTTTTCCCCCAAAAATAAGAACAGAAGAATAACTTGTGATTTTTTTCTTTGCATTCATTCTGTGCCATGTCATAATAAAGAAGTTGACCAGTAATTGTCCTAAAATGAAGGCATGCTGGGTTGTCATCCATTAGGGCAGTTCCTTTCTTCCACACATCTAATAATAGCAATAATCAGTGTTTCTCATATTTCTTCTTTGTGAAAAGATGGAGGAAAGTTAGAGATACAAATTTGCCACCACGTACTATACTTGAACATTTGGGGAAGTAATGACAGATCTGTGGCATATGTGTTTGCTTGGACAGTCTAATGGCCTCCTTCCAGGTTCCATGGAGGAAGAACATTGTTTATTTTTACAGGTGTCTTTGGAAGTTTTATTCTATAAAGGTGGTTATTTTTCAGAGTGTGATGTGTGGAATCACAGTTCAGACATTTTTGAAAAATTATTTTCTAAACTGTGGCTCTAGATTTTATTGATTTAGTTGATCTCATTAAACCAGTAGTGTAACGGAACTACTTTAAATGAAAAGCCTAAGCAACGTCTTTCTACTGCAGCTAGACAATGCGCTCTGGGAAGATGCCACTTGCTGGTCCTGATGTTCAGACTTGGGCTGTTGGTTTCTGCTCATGATCCACCGCTGTCAGAGGCATTTGCTTCGTGATAAATGACTTGCAGCTTTGGTTCCTTCAACGACATGTTTTTGAGTCTTGGGATTCTCTGGGGACAGAATACATCTGTGCTTTGCCACACTGAAAACAAAATCAAAAGCTGGAGGCCGAAACTGTCCTTCTGTTTTACAAGCAGCGAGGGTGGTGAGCATCTTCCTCATCGACTGACTTCTAGATAGGTGCTGAGTGACCTGTTCTCCACTGATCTCTGAGGCTGAGGAGGCTCCAACCAGAAGAGAGGATGTCTACTTTTTATTCCTAGAGAAAAAGCAAGGAAAGAAATAATTCATTTATGAATGAAATAGGTGAAGAGGCTAATTTATTTTCTTGAGAACAGTTTAAGGAGGTTTGATGAAACTTTAATCTGGGCATTTTAACCTTTCTTTAAACTTGCCCTGAAGTCAGAATCACATAGAAGGAGACACAGAAAACCTTACTCAAGCACTTATTTTCCTTATCTTGCAAATATTGGTGCAGTAAATAATTTCCTTAGCTTCCAGAAAATCAGTCATATCACCTATGAATAAATCCAACACTAACGATTAAAAAGTGCCACTCAGTGACTCAGCCCCGACTAAGACCAAAGGCTTTTTTTCTTTGTTTCTCTACATATCTATATGGGTAATGAAATGAAGCGCAGATCTAATGGGTCCATTTTCTTTGCAGATTAATTGTAGTGATCGAAACATTAGCTATGCTGGAGTTTTCTTGTGATACATGTTTTATTTATTATCCTCTACTAGGATGGTAAATTCACTTTTATATCATAGTGGAGTTGAAAAGCGTGGCTTTATTCAGTGTCGCTCGTGAACTCAGTGATGGTCCGTCTGCGTAAATAATCTCATCAGCCTTTTACGTGAGCCCATCCTTGAAGAGTTCCTCATATAGATGCTTAATGAAAACATATACCACGCTCTTGTCCTTGTCGTGGTGTCAGAATATATGAGGTGCTCAGCACACCTGCTAAATAAAGCTTCTGATGAGAGACGAAGCCTGGCGACATTTTGTCTGAATGAGTAAGCAGCTTGGGTATCCCAGTTTTTACAGAAAAAATAAGACAGTCCTGAGCACGCATGAAGGACAGAGTTATTTATGGCTATGTCTTGTGAGACTTGTTTATGCGGAAAGTCTTCCCAGTTTTTTCCCCATTTATTGATGTATATAAGTGCAAAATTTAAGGTTTACAATGAAGTTGAGCATTTTGTGCACATACGTAACTTGTCAAGATGACAAGGACTTTCCCAGTCTCCTTCTGTCCCTCCCCCTATCCACTTCTCCCACCCTCCCCACCCTACCCGCCTGTTTCACTTTGTTTTTCATTTTAAGTTCCATGATATAGTTGTGATCTGGGACTCTCATATCGGAGAGACCATTTGATGTTTCACCTTCTGCTTTTGACTCACTTCACTAAGTATGATCTCACACCAGAGAGAATGGCCTCTATCAACATGTCAAATAATAATCAGTGCTGGCGAGGCTGTGGGGAAAAAGGAACCCTCCTGCACTGCTGGTGGGAATGTAAAGTCTTACAACCACTTTGGAAAGCAGTATGGAGATTTCTCAAAAGAATGGAAATAAACATCCTCTTCCCAGTTGTAAACAGCTGACCTCCATGTCTCAACTCTCTGGACTCAAGTTTCCTTAATATTCCATGAGGTCTTTTCCCAGAATCTGTCCCTAATGATGCATTTATCTACCTAAGACAAATTATATAAGTAATGTCTGATTCGGGAGTTTCTGAAATAGCCCAACAAGCTGTAGATAGTACCCAGATGATGCTGTTGGATAGAGAGTGCTCTGTCTTCCTTTATTTTGATGTTATTTAGAAAAAAATCAATTCAATATGGGCATATTTTAGGAAAGAGGTTTTGAGAGAGAATCAAGGATCTCCATTTAAAATAGGAATGAGATAACTTTTCCCTTTAGATATGTATATTAAGTAAAAAATTCTGTTCTTATTTCAAAATGCATTTGTTTTTATTACTATGACTCATTTCTAAAAGTATCAACCCTTTCAATTCTGAAAAATTATGTGGTATAATGAGCTAGTTCAGTATTACTTAGGCTCATAATCTAATTAAAATAAGAGATTCTGTCTGGTGTGCCTTGGGAAGATATTGAAATTTAGACTGAACTTGCTCACCTTGATATAATCACGTGAATCTTTGATGCCACACTAGTCTTCTTGTGGTTCCTAGTGTGTGGGACAGAGAGAGAAACAAAGAAAAAGTTGACAGTTTTTAGGCTACCATCTTCTTCCCCAAAGTAATACCTGTGAACAATGGTTGTAAAGGATTATGGTGCAGGAGCTATTTTGTTGGTATGAGTTAAATGGACTGCTAAATGAAAGGATGCTGGGGCACAGGCTAAATGCAAATCCATACACAGGTCTTTGATTGTGGAATTTCCTATCAGAAATATTCTTATATTTTATGACAGAGGGATACTTACATTCTTAAAATGAAGTGAAACTTAGTGTATTCAAACTACCTTTTGAAGAACAATGTACATCTTTTCTCGGTGTTTGGTGCCCAACAGTAAGACTTTGACGGGAATGGAATCATTTCTTTTTGGTAATCCTGTTTAGTCCCTCTTGTCCTCTATGGTTGCTTTTCAACTTCCGGTGTGGTTGAAAATAATCAGTATCATCTGCATCATAAAAATCTTTCCTGTGTTTGAAAGTTTATTGTTTGTCCTCCCCAGAAACATACACCATGACATGTAGTATAGTAAATTATTTCTTTGATGTTCCTCTGACTTTTTCCCCCTATAAGATTAGCGTATTGTTATTTCAATTCATGGATATAATGTTTTGCTCCATGTGGTATTTTACGTTATCTAATATCATGTCTGTTCTGAACAGTATTTCCAGATACTGAGGATGTTCTTAAGTAGTACAACAGTTCTTTGGACGGAATTGATTTTTGAAAATCTTAGTTCAGATAATCCACTGTTAAAATCTTCATAACAAGTTACAGAAACTGCTTGCTTTTTCAGCTCTTGGTAGAAGACTATAAATGCTAGCTCAAGACTGCAGCCTCTCTTACCAGGTTATTAAGCTTGAATTGATATTTTATGTTTTCGGAAAGGCTGTTACTTTCTAAATATTGTGTTCATGACATGTAATAAGTTTACTGTTTTTTTTTTAAGAAGTGAGTCTGTAAAAGTGTTTTCTTAGGTATTCTAAAATAAGCTGTTCATAGCTTGTGAACAAATTGTCTGTGACAACATGAGGATTACAAGAGTAGTCTGTCCTCTGCCCTAAGTCATCTTTCTCCACATGTTGCGGTAGGTATAGCCATATTTGGTGATGTTCTAGTTTAGGTACACGGGAACAAAGTACATAGACGTCAGAGTTTTGAAGGCATGACTCTTTGTAACTTTGGCATAAATACCAAAGGACCTTTTGTAACTTAGCATTATAATTTCAAAGTTAAAGGATGAGTTTTTTAAGAAACGGTATGAAGATATGTTAGTGCATTAGGACAGATTCTTGAAAAGAGATTTTGAATTTGGAGTTCAGAAGAGAGTCATGTAGGTAGATAATTAAATTTGCACTCATTTTACAGTAATTTTTCCCCTTGACATTTCTACCTGATTTGGTCTTTTAAAAGCAAGAGAAATACTTACCAGGGATTAGTTTTTGTCTGAAATGATGCTCCTGTTGCACTTACATTGCTTTATTTTTTCTCATGGGTCATACTCATATTTTACCCATAAATATAGTTACTCAGTTATCTACAGGGTGTCCATATAAAATAGAATATAAAATATATTTACTCAGGATGTATTGTCATATTTGAGGTAAAACTAGTATTATGAGAAAAATTAGGCAAGCTCTAAATTAAATATACATGCTGTCACAAAAACTGTGACCTACTACAAAAATTAACAAATTTTGGGACACCCTGTAAATTATCAGCTGTGTGTTAAGTGTCTAGTTCATATAGCAAAATGTTGTGCATTGCAGGACATTGCCTTTGCCTCTGATTGCTAGTATCATGGAAAATATGGATTATTTAAATTCTCAAGATAAAACAGACTGTGGTATAGGCTAAGATAGATATAAATTTGACAATTGTAAGAACAGTTTTAATGCTGACTTGAATTAGAAAAAAAATTCTTAAAAAGTGTTATTAGAGTTATGCCCCATAAAGTCGTGACTTTAATTTAAGGGAATGTTGACATTTCAAGTGAAGGAAAGTGCACACAAGCAAGGCTGATAGAAAGTGCAGAATGATGTCAGGGACTAGAAGAAATGGCCACTCGAGGCAGGGAGATGGGACAGAGAGATCTCACCATAGTCTTTCAAAAGGCAACGTGATTTGTCAAAAAATTAAAAAGAGAACAACAATCCCACTCGTGGGTACATACACAAAGAAGTGAATTCAGCATGTCAGAGACATCCACACTCCTGTGTTTATCCCAGCGCCATTAACAACAGCTAAGAACCAGGAACAATCTAAGTGTCCATCAACTGATGAATGGGAATAGAAAAATGTGGCAGATACCCCCAATAGAATTCCGCTGAGCAAAAGCAGGAATAAAATACTGTCATTTGCGACACCATGGATGGAATTGGAGATCATTATCTTAAGTGAACTAAGCCAGGCAAAGGAAACTGAAGCTTCATGACCTCACTCAGATACGATATCACACAAGTTGGGAGTCGAATGGTGATTGTCAAAGGCTGGAGGGAGTAGAAAAGAAGGGGGGATGGGGAAAGCTAGTGGATGGGGAATACGTTACAATTAGGAGCAAGAAATTTTGAGTGCTATTTTGTATAGTAGAGTCAGTATATAAATTAATAACAAACTGTACATTTCAAAAAAGTAGAAGAAAATATATCGAAAGGCTTCACCATAAGAGAGAAAAATGCTTAAACATTATACTATCAAAACCCTAACCCTAACATGTACAATTCTTATGTTTTAATGAAGAAAAATAATTTAAATTTTCCTGTAAGGCAAGTTAGGCCAGAAGCTGGAAGAAAGAATATAAATGAGGCAGATTAAAAATTATTATTCTCATAAAAGTCAACTGTTCATTAAAATCTTTAAAAATGTGGTACAACCAAATGTGAAAGAAATGACATGCTCACTGTATTTTGTCAATATTAATACTGTATACAACTATACAGAATAAATATTAGAAAAGGGAAACTATAAAGGACATTTTAATTTAACCATGTAAGTGTTGTGTTTATGAAGCAGCTTATGAATAACTTCGAGATATTTGAGTATTTCTCATTTTGAAAAATGACAGTGAGGTGTGGAATTATTTAGGAAGCATGCAACATAATAAATAATTTATTAGAGGTTAAAATGCTGAACTGTATTTTTTCAGAAAAAAGTCCAACTAACACTTAAATTCATTACAGCGGTGCTGCTGCCTAATAAAATATTATGTTATGTAAACATAATAAAATATATTTTCATGAGTTGTTACCATTCAGCTCATCTGCTCATGCTTCTTTTAAGAACATGCCATCTTTCATATTATTAGACAGGCATTGGAGATGTATTTTATATTCAAAATACATCTTAAGCCTAATTCGGAAGGATCTGTTAAGTATTTAATTAGTGGCATTTGCTGGCACAATATTATGCAAGCATCTTTTAAAAGTCTCATTTATATAGCATATTTGACATGTTCACTAACATTAATTCATATTGTACTTTTCGCAGTACACTAAATTTCATCTGGGTTTCCAGCTCTGACAGCCTAACTCTGCCAAGGAATAATTGTTCTACAGTAAGCAACAAGGATGCCATTTGTTGGTTGATATTTAAAAACAAACTGATATTGACATTTTTGTGAAATTATTTTACATCATGCTTGTAAGTTCAAAAGTGAAATTGAGATTGGAGAATATTTAAATTTTTATGAAAATGTTGGTTTCAGCTGAACTTCGTAAAATGGTATTAAATTCCTTTTGCTCATTCTGCACTGGTTTCGGACATTTTGGCCTTCCATTGAATTCCAAAAATGAACAAAATAAATATTTGTGTATTTTTCATAAATAGTTGCCTTGCTAAAACTTGCATATTTTAATGATCATGTTTAAGACTGTTGATTTTTAAAAGAAAGATGCTATTCTGAAAAGATTTTTGTTATTTAAAGTGTTGGAACAATTGTAACTGTCCAATTTGATTCAAATTATTTGATTTAAATTAAAGAAATAAACAACATAAAGACACTAGAAATGTCCACAGATAGCTCACAGAAATTAACAGACACAAAAATTTTATATAAGAGTTGGATGTTTGAACTCAATGAAAGTGTTCAGATTAGAAAATTTTTCCAAAGACTTTTGAACAAATGTTTTATTTAAGATTTTTTAAAACGTATAGAGAATACTATCAGATGCATGCACTCAAAACCAAGTTCTCCAGTTACTATTTTGTTCTGCCTGTCCTCCTGCCACCAGCCCACAAGCAATGATAATTGATTGTGGGCTGGAGTAGAAGCATCTAAAGTTATGAGCCCAAACAAATCTTTTCTTCACATCAGTTGATTTTTCCCATATATTTGTTACAGATTTGCACAGATTTTATCCATATTCTATACTCACACTCCTGCTGTTTGTATTACCCCCACACAACAGGAGTAAAGGATAATTTATCACTGTATACATGAACTTAAGTTTGCTTGCAGTTTTGTTGATTAGGAACAATTGAATTTGTAATTAAAGATTTTTTAAAATGTTGCACGTTGTTATTATTATTATTTTTTGAGACGAGGTCTCACTCTAGTCCAGACTGGCCTTGAACTCACAGTAATCCTTCTGCCACAGCCTCCCCTGTGCTGGGATGATAGATCTGTGTCACCATCTTTAGTTTGGGTAGAGCCAGGAAATCGAACCCGGAGCCTTGGGGCTTATTAGGTAAGCGCTCTGTTGTGCTACTCCTCCAGCCCTGAAAAGTGATATCTTTCCACATCTGTCCTGTGTTCATTCGGGAGGTTGCTCCGCGTGCGCGTACCTGCTAGAGGAATTGCTAGTTCTAAGGTATGATCGCCAACACGACCCAAGTCAAATTGTCATTCCTTTAGATAACTGATGCCTGGTTTTTCCCCTCTTCCTCCGTGTTCACATTCCTTTCCTCCTTCTCCCTTTCATTTGATGGCTCTTTTATTTCTCTTAAAGAATAGAAGCAATAAACAAATCAGAGCACGTTAGGCCTTACGCCTTACCTGTGACCCCCTCCGTGGGGCCCGTTTGCGCTGCTCTTGGCCAGAAGGTGAATGCCCTGCGTGCTGTGGAAGGCGGATGCTTCCCTGTGTGCCAGCCCTGCCCTCGTGGCAGTTTGAAGCCATTCTTCTGGCAAAACTGTCTCTTTTCTTTTTTCCTGAATAATCCATTTTCTTACTTCTCTACCCAGTCTTATCTTCAGAAAATGTTATAATATTTTGATCTTAACAAAGATTCATCTGAAATACATCTGCAGGCTGTTTTTTTTTTTTTTAAATATCTTGTGTTCTCATACAAAAGCATATTTTCCCTGTACCCCTTTAACATCGCAACAATGTTGCCTTAATTCTTACCACTTGACTGGACTGTCTTCTCAAGTCAAAAATTAATGCCACATTTGGAAATTCAATTAGTAGCTGTGCTTTCTCCAGTGCATTTTAGTGATTATTTTCCCCTGGAAACTCCTTATTGCGTGTTACCTTTGTTACTACGTCCGTTGGCCATTACTTCTTTCTTTCTTTTATCATTTGATGGCTTTTCTCAACAAATAAATATGGGAATTACCAGCACTCATTTTCCATATTTTGTTTATTTCTTTCATGTCAATGTGTTCCATTCCGGAGCCTGGGAATTCTAGTTCCAATCTGTCTTCAGAATTCTGGGTATCAAAATCCAGCTAGTTGTTCTTTGGACTTGAGATGTTTTTCACTCAGCAATGTGGCTTGCTTGCTCATTTGATTCCTATCTCCCCTCAAGTGCCAATTTATTAGAGAAATCTCTTAATATCTTGTATCGTATCAATTCTGAGAGCATAGCTCTTCCGACTCTATTTCCTACAATGCTTTGTCTTCATAGAAATAATTAGCATTTGGCATTATTGTATTAAGTGGCTTCTTATTAACTGCTTCTTTTGTCTTGACTATAAACTCAGTGAAAGCTCTACTTTAAACTCAATGAAAGCTCAGTCCTCGGCAGCGTTTCAGGCCTTGTAGCAATGCCTGGCACAATAGCCCCTCGGTAATTACGACATTCCCAAGCAAAACTTACCTTTTAACTCACTGTAGCACGCTGCCACTGCCACAGTGTTTGTGCCTATGTACACTGCCATTAGGATGTCCGAGGAGATTCTGTTTCCTCATATCCTCATCTATGGCAATATTTTCTTCTGATAGTCTCCATTTTTCTTAATTTGCATATTACATTGAGGTCTTCACTGATCTGTTTGGCTATGTATTGTTAATTCTCTATGTTATAATTTAAATTTTGTTTGTGTAATAAATCATCTTAGCTTTTATTGAGTGTCGTGTCCTTTCCCTGCCAGTACATAATGCCGCCTCTGTCAACTGTCCTGGATGCCAGTGTTAGTGTCACTTACAGTACTTTGTTCCTGATCTCCTGGCCTTCTAGTATTGCGTCAGCATTAATATTTGAGTCGATACTCTGCAGATTTATAGGCTTGTTTTCAAAATTACTGATTCTTCTTTTTATCCTTCAAAATAGCTATTGATGCACACAGAATTTTGAAAGTTTTGACATGTTTGTTATTAACTCTAACTGTGCCAGAAAGATAGTTCTTCTCTCTTAGATCTTTATGTGTTGGGTTATGTAATATTTTTCTCTATGAAAACTGATTGAAAATTTTTTTGTTGTTTTTGGCTTTTTTACATTTATGTTTTATTTTTGCTTGTGGTAATGGGCTCTATGTATTAATTCTTTCTATTATTTTTGGTTATATGTTTATATATCAACCCTTCTGATTTTTATTTATTGGTCTAGAGTTAGGCAGTTTATGACATTCCGTTATCAATTCTATGGATTAGTTGTATGGATTATCATGAATTTCTGTGAGAACTTTTACATCTTTTTTTGGACAGTGCTAATTTGTCGCTTTATTTTTGCATCATATTTTTCATAATCTATTTGTTTGTACCGTTGAATATAAATATTAATAGACAATGAAATCTTATTTCTATTTTTAAGCAGAATATATATGTCTTACCTATAAGTATACTTCAGAAGATAGCCTATGTGATGACAATGAATTCCTTTCCCTTCTCCTCATTTATTAAAGTAGGTCATGGGTTTTGAATCAGTGTTAAACTATATCAATTGCTTTCTCCACAAATATCAAAGTGATTAATTTGTCTTCCTTAAAGTATTAATGGATTGAATTATGTCAATATAATTTTCAATGTTAAACCTTTATAAAATTTCTAGGAAAAACTACTAAATCTCCCTCTCTCCAAATAAAACATATTATGTACTTCAAATATTACTTCTTATTTTATGTATCATGTCTTAAAATATATGTGCACTGCATTGTATTTATATTATTATATGTAATATAGAAGTGGGATTCATACCAGAAATTATGAATATATATTTTCACATAAAAGAATTTAAAATTGATTGAGATATAAATAATTCACTGTGTCCGGATTACATGTAGGTTACATATTTATCACTCAAAAGGTTAGCCAGCAAAGTTTTGTTCTCACTTTTGTGATGAGAAAATGGGAATGTTTGGTAGCTGTGCACTGGCCGCAGTTGCGCAGTCTGCATTGCTGATTTGGAAGTAGCTGGAAGTGAGGAGATATCTCTCTCAGCAAAAATAATCTTTCATTGACCTTGAGAAATTAAGAGCCCCAGGAAGGAATAGGGGTGTCAAAAGGGTCTAAACAGTATGAGTGCATATATTAGTAGAAAGAAGAAAACACACAATGAAATAATTGACGATTGATATGAATAATATGGTTAAGTTATGTAGCTTTTCTGATGAGAGAAAACCATAGTTCTGGACGTTTTATATCAGATTAATAACTTTAACTGTGTTTTTAATAATGAAGAGAACTCAGGGAATTCGGTGGACAAAGGGTGTCGTGTCATTTGCTGGAATCACTGGGACTGAAACACAGTGGCATAAGACAAGCAAAGGGACGTAAGAAAATGCTCTTCAAAGAGTAGAAGTGGCACGTTGGGTTATGTGGGAAAAGGGTTGACTTTGACAATGATGAGTCTCATTGTGGATGGTTACTACCATAGGGATTTTTAAAAATAAAGCTATTAAGATAGTGATTACTATGAAGATGACAAAAACATATGTATATACTTTAAAAATTGCTATGTGTCAGGCAGTATTCCAAGTGCTTTGTAGGAGTATTTTTAAAAGAATTTCTTGAAGGTATTCAGGTAGGTTTTATTCTTATTAAATTACCATCATTTAAGGTAGTTATTATTATTATTATTAAATTCTAACTGTAGATACTTAGATTATCTAATGTGTCTTAGAAGATAACCGAGGACTCTTAGCAGATATTATACTTCTACAGTAATTATTAAAATTAGACTGATGTGGCTCATAGGTTGGATTAGTGAGGGTGAGAATGCAGCTGGGGTTGCTATTAGGAGGCTGTGAAACAGTCGAGCCGTGCAGAGATAGAGGCTTGGCCTCAGGAAGTCATAAATCACAGAGGACTCCACGGCTCTAAGACGGGCGGCTGGAGCAATCAGGCATTAATTCGGTTTTCCTGTGTGGAATTAATTTCCTTTCCTATTTTATCTTCTTTTTTGTTCTTGTTCTGTTCTCTGTCTTAGCATTTTTTTTTTTTTAAATTTTGGTGATTGATTAGTGAGAAGGATAATCAGGGTTATGTAGCTTCTTGCTTTATCCCCCCCTCTCCCTCACATGCTAAATGTACACATTCTTTTATTTGGAAAATATTTTTGAAAAAATGCAATAGTTAAGATATACTATTATTTCAGACCCCAAACCTCTCAAACATTAATAGCATCTTTGCCTCTGTAGTGCAGAGACTTCTTTTCGAAATTTACATTTTAAAATCTACTTGCTGATCTTTTTCAGTAACTCAGAAAAATAACAGCAATTTATTACTTCTCAGACTTCTTTGATTATGAAAAAGTGAAAAACTGAGTGGATAAAAGCAAGTCTAGAAACAAGTTCCAGTGGCTCTCAACACCTGGCGGATGTTGGCCAAATTACCTCTTCCTATCTTTCCTTTATATACGTTGAAAGTAATAGAACATTATTCACTACCTTTTCCTAACCTGGAGGAGAGCAAATGAGAATCCAAACACATTTGTAGAGGAGCATATTATGAGTCAAGGACTTCCTAGCAAGAAGAGAAGGGAAAGGTCCTGTCATTCTGGTGCATGTGGACCTTGTTACTGGAGGATACCTATTACCTACTTACTGGAATGACCTGTCATCCACCCTTTCTGCCTGTATGGATCCCACACCGAAATCTTACTCTGGAATTCAGATCTTTTAAGAGGCACACACAAAGATACACACAATACTTGTCACAGAGGCCATAGAGGTTTGGAGACCACATTTTAGGTGAAAGCCGACACAAGAATGCATGGGAACAAAGAGCATTGGGACAAAAGAACTTGAGATTGTAGCATGCATTCATCCAGGTGGGGAGCGAGACCTCTGGAGGTCCAAGTTGCCCAGTTTGGGAGTTTCCCCCCTCAGTGTAGTGAGTCCATCCACACTACCCTGCCCAGTCATTGGCTGGGATTACCCAGAGAGACATACAGCTTTCTCGGGGGAATTCAGGGGGGCAGCAATAGGAAATTGAGCAGTGTATTTTCACAGCCGCCACATGTACATGTAGCATCTGATTTAAGAAAAAAATCACTATTTCTGAATTCAGCAGTCTTTTGTTTTCATTGACGATGTTCTAAAGTTGCTTCAGGTCGCTCCATTAATAAACATTACCTATCCCTCTAGCTCTTTATGTTTTTACATTTGATCTTTGATTCTCAGAATATTTCACCAATTTGGCTATGTGTCATTGAATTAAAGTGTCCTTTATTCTTTTCTGTGAAAGTGTTAGCGATTTCAAACTCATAATAACTCTAGGAATTTTCTTTCCTTTCTTAATTTTTATGATGCCCTATCTTTGATTTGGGATTATAAGAAAATAACCTAAAGTTGGATGTGTGTGTTTCTGATCTTGCTTTTATTAAATATGACTACTGTGGGTAAATGTTAGCAGGTGAAGTAACATTTTTAGCTCTAAATATTTTTCATCAGACAAATATAGATGTAGCATTTTCCTTAAAGGTGTAATATTTTCCTTATAACATTTGGAGTATAGCATGTAACAGTTAATTAATGTCAGATGCATCAATAAGATGATAGCAGCTCTGGGGCACATTTCCACATTGTTTGCTTCTCTGTTGCCTTCTTAGTTGTGTTGATTCAAATATGACTTCATCGTCTTCTAGTAATATAGTCCTAGAACCACTTCTCCTATGTCATGGAGATGTGATGCACTAGAAATCACTCAGTGTCTTTTGAGAAACTCCTGTGTGCTAAGACTCGTTCTTGGTGATGTGTCTATGGTCATGAGCGAGACTGACCAAATCTCCTCCTGGGTGGAGTTTACAGTGTATCACATACAGTGCAATCCCTTAAATTTTGTGTTTTATACCTTAAAAATCTCTTTATTTATCTTCCCTTCTTTTTTCTACCTCAGTCCTGTCTCTGAAAAGACTGTTCTTACTCTTTTCCAAGACTAATCCAAATTCTTTTACATTACCTTTCCTGGGATGTTGTTAGAATAGTCGTGTCTCGACCTAGTACGCCTCAAATATCTGTCTCACCTGAATCATCTCTTACCTTGCACAAAGCTTTCCATCGTATTCACAAACGGAAAAAATACAAACACGACTCGTGAGCGTGCTTCTTTTTCTCTTCCTCTCCCTTCTGTTTTCAGTGTTTCAGACTGGCTTTTATACCCCCAAGTCTGCTTAGCTTACTCTTAATGTAATCTACCACGCCTTTCTCTTAGAGACTACTTTTCTTGAAATCTGAAGCCCTAATATTTAAACATGTCTACAGTGTCGCTACTTTTACCCAGTTGCCATTTACTTTTTGACGCAGTGCATCATTCTTCACTCTCAATTCTACTTCTCATTGATTTCTCCACTGGGTATTTACTGAGTGCTCACAAGCATATTTTTCAAAAAAAGTATTGAAAAGAAAAGTAATTTTTTAAAAGACACTAAGATTGTCTTGTCTATTCTAAAGACCTCATGATTTCTCCTCACTAAGACCTCAACACTTTCTCCTGGCACCCACTACAACCCCCAGTGTATGTCTGCAGTCAGTACCTTTCCCTGCATCTGGCTCTCAGTTTCCTTTTCTCCTCCATTCCTCTGGATCCCAATTTGGTCCTGGGTTCCACATTTCCTTCTAAATTCTGTTCATTTGTTAATGTCATATTTCCCATTTAAGCATCAAAATTCAAATTTAACTTTGTCAGGCGAGTTCTGGTTTTTATTCTCATTGCCCCCATTTGTTCTTGGTGATTTTACTCATTTTCAAGAATGCTACAGTTAAGCCCTGACTTTTTATTTAATCTCTTCCCAAATTACTTGGCTTTGATAGTCAAACATCTAATAGCATGCAGTGTGCCTCAGTATCAGTTTTCCTTTGTTTTCCCATTGTGTGGCTTGCTTCTGTGTCTTTCCAAATAATCTTCCTTGGTATTTTTAGTCTCCACACACCTGCTGGCCATGCAATGGCCATTCCTACTGCACCATGCAAATATTTTCTCATTATCCACCTGTCCTTCTCTACTGCTACTTTAGAACTTTCATTCCTTCAGATACAATCTCTCCTGCTTCTGGAATACAGGAAAACAATTTTCTTCCTTTTGTCATTTACCTTGAAGTATTTCTAGTCTCTTTTCACTTAGGTATGAGTTCTTGAGGATGAAGAGTTATGTCGTTCCTATTTATGTTCTTCAGGGAGCTGAGTGCACCGTTTATTCAACAGGCATATGTTAAAGAAATAAATTATTTAAAATGAAAAACAAAGTGAATCAGGGAGCTAGGGTGGGTAGAGCTGGAGGGGTGGTAGGGGGGAGGAACTAAAGGAGAGTGGGAAAGTCTTTGTCACCTTGACAAGATACGTATGTGCACAAAATGCTCAACGTCATTGTAAACCCTAAATTTTGCACTTGTACATATCAATAAAATGGAGGAAAAAAAGAAGTAAGTTAGTTTGAGGTCTTCCTCTCTTCATTGATTACTTATCATTAGAGTATACCGGTGAAGTAGTGAACGGCGAATCCTGCTAGAATGGCTGGCCCTGAAAACTACAAAGTAATGCTATGAGGAAAGACAGTTTTTGTTTATGTTTCTTCCACTTATTGTTCTAAGGGGACCTGCTCTGAGCCACACACAGGGGAGGGTGAGGCCAAATGCGAGAGCACAGTTTTTTCTCTCATGACATTATCTGTTTCTGGGGCTACTGAGCATTCAGATTAATATATATAAAATTTAAAAATAGGTAAAGACTTGCACGAAGAAAGCATTTCAAATGCAGAAAATGATAAATGGTCTTATAAGCATACTTGTGTGTACTATTCTTTATGAAACCTTAAACAAATTAGTTCATTATTCTAGTATCTTCCTGAACCTTAGTTTAGAAAACACTACCATGTGCTTTTATAATCTAGCTTCAAATTTCAAAAATGCAGAAATAATATGATTAATGCGTATAGAACTATTTGGACTGTCTACATATCCAATGTTTGTGGCTGGAATTTTGATTGATGAGTGAGTTAAGTTCCAGTGTTGTAAACGATACTAGTTTGATGAGCAGTTTTTAAAGAAATGATGAAAGGGGATTTTGTTTTTTTTTTTTTTAAAATTGCAATGAGCTATGTTGACATTAAGTGGTGTCACCTTCTTTATAATCTGTGCATAATAGGTGCTTGGTGTATGTTGGCTAACTGATGCCGGTTGATGAGCCCATCTGTCTATGAACTTCTATAAGAAGGGATTTTAAAGCTTAGTTTTGGGGAAAAAGGCTAGTTAAATATAGGAAAGTGCCGGCTGGTTCAGAGAGAATTAAAATGTTCAAGTGAGCACAGAACATTTTCTAATTTAATTATACAATGTAATAAAACCTGGAAGTTCAGTGATAATATGTAACTTCTGAATATTAGTTGTATTTTTAGACTTCCTGTTAGTGCTTCGCTCTAGCTTAACCCAGGAGAGGAAAACTGGTCCATTGCTTATGACTAGAAAGTGTCCTTTTGTCATTAGATCATGTCAAATCGATAGGTTTTATAGCCTGACAAGTGACCGAGTCACCATCACCTAGAGGGAAGTGCTTAAATCATCTGAAGATGGCTGTTCTTTTCCGAGGGAAATTTTGGTTGATTACTTGAGATTCTAAGTTCCCTTTCCCATGTGGCAAAGGTTAGTTTTGCTGAAGAACTGACAGTTCCCACCCTCAGGGTGGGTAGGTTAGATTGGAAAATATATAGGGAGTTTGTCAAAGAAATTCAAGGAGCAGAACTGATAAGTTCTAAAGGGAATTCTAACCTGGTCCCCAGATTGAATCATAAATGCTTGTGTTTTATGGCCTTATACAAGTGTGCAGAAGATAAAAAAGAAAAAAAGAAAAAACAAACAAAAGAACAAGTAAAGAGTAGAAAGAGTGGGAGGAGGAATTTCCAGGAGAAACATTAAAACTCTATTGTTTTTCAGCTTATGACTTGTTGAGAGAGAATAAAGTACCAATTTGAGGATGACTTTTGGTGGTGATTGAAATTTTTTGAGATGTTGTTTTAATGGTAATTGACTCATGGAGTCTGGGTACTTTTATATTCCATTACAGTCCCAGAATTATAAGAATTGATATTAATATCAAGCGATGGAAATTTACTACTGTTTCTCTACACTGACTGCAGTAGTATAACGCCAGACTGGATGGGTCCAAGTGTGAGACTTAGGATTCTCTTGCTAAAAGAGACACTTTTGATTAATACACTCATGTGCATGATCTAAATGTACCCCTGAACCCCAGTCATATATATGATTATTAAGTTGACAAAAATTAAAAGAGAGACATTTTGTTAAAAATGAACTTGCTGTAACCTGAGTATCAGTAATAATGCGTATTAAGTGGGATATGATGTCTTAAAGGGATTTCCCCTCAAACTAGGCTGTTTTTTAATATTCAGTGCTTCAGCCCACCACTCGACAGTTGAAACAACTTCATATGAACTAAAAATAAAAAGTTCTCAAAGGTTTATTTATATTTTACAAAAAGATTTGTGGTCATCAGGCTTGTTACGTGGAGTGTTCCATACTGATTTCATGCCTGCTTTTTGTACTGAAGCTATTTTCCTGCAAGATTATAGTAATAGCTCTTAAAAGTTTGGTAGGTTCTTTTACGTTTGCATTTTTGTTTGTTCTTCTAAATACTTTTATTGATCTAAAATATTTTATTTTTTATTAATATACATGGCTACATGCAAACTCTAAAAGACATAGTCAAGCAAAAATGATTAGTTTGTTTGAAATAATACCGTTAGTTTTGACTCTTAATAGTACTTAATGTTCTTCAGATCTAGCTTGAATTATTTTGTGTATAATGATTTAAGCGCAGAACAGTCATACACATTAACACAGGACATTAGTACCTATACACTGCGAAATAAAGAAGTGAGGACAGAGAGGTTCAGTGATTCTTCTGACGCGTGACAGAGCCAGGACTTGAACTCGCATGGTAGGACTGCATACGACTTTGTATTCTGTTCCCGTAACTATTTTTGGTTGAGTTCGGGTAGTAAGTATAGTGATGTTACTCCAAAGTTGTTTTTTAATATGAGTAGTTATTAAGTAGGTATCCTTTACCAGCTTATAAGCTTATGAGCACAAAGCTTGTATTTTATTAACATTATCATATACAACGTTTAATGAGAATCTTGTCTAGAACTGTACAGCTCATTATTTTAAAAATATTCATTCCTGAAGAGTTGTATTTTTCAGTTGTTTTACACAGTGAAAACTTTTTGATATACAAAACTTAAATGTAATTGTTACTTGCAGATGGAATATTGTTTTCATGGTTATCTTGATAAATATTTTTAGAATATTATGACTGAATCAGACTTTTTGATTGACATGGGATATTGTTAGATTCATACATGGTGTGAATTTCTTTCTCTTTAATACTGTTTTCTGCAGGGTGCTGCTCTAATTAGAATGCTGGCAAACTTTATGGGCCTTTCAGTTTTTCAGAGGGGTTTGCAGGTAAGTAGAATGCTTTCCATTTTCTGTTATATTTTTTCTTGTCAATATATTTACTTGAAAGATATTTAACAGGTCACAGTGGGAAATTGCTGATATCAAAATGTTGAATTTGATGAAAAAAATTTAAATGATGTAAGGTAAGCAGTTTCTGCATGACAAATGAAAGTTGTGGATAGAAATCACTATGTTAATTGACAAAAGTTGAGTCACACAATTTGAATATATTTAATTTGCATTTTTAAATTGAAGTAATTTTCACATTTGTCAGATCCTTAATAATCCATATAAAACTTTCAGAAAACCTCTTTAAAATTATATAGGATGGGAGAATAAATTATATTGGCTTTACTAGAATTATATATATTTCAGAAAATCATAGTGCTGCTTTCAAGATGTATGCTTCTTATGCTGGTAGGCATACATTATTATTTGTTCCAATGAAAATTATTTTATTTTAATTGGAAAATGTAATTATTTTTTTCAAAGAAAAAAGGAACTGTGGTATCATACTACATTTAAAATAAGAAATTGAAATGTAAAATATAGATTCTTGGAAAAAAGAAATTAGTAAATCTAAAGCAAATACATATATAGAAAAATGAAACTTTATATTTCTCTGAATCTGGTAGAGTAAATCAGGTTCCTAGTAGCTGTGATTGATGAATTATTTATGATGCATTCTGCTACTTAGAAGTGTCCTTTAAAGTAAATTGATGTTCACCTGAAATACAATTATGCTAAGACAGAGAGAGCAATCAATCTTATCTGTTCTTAGTAAGCTTTTCATTTTGAAATTTAAATAAACTACATCTGGGATCAGGTCATACTTTAGTGGTATAATTTTGTCTTTACAAAACATAAACTGGAAGACAAAATACAAAGCAAGAGTTAAATATGTTATGACCACCATGTACACTTAATGCAACAAAGAAAAATCTATACGTTTCTTAAAGAATATTTTCCCTTAGAAAATATTTTTTTTCCAGATTTGCTCCAGCAGGGGTTGAAATTTACTTTAATCAGCTCTTTCCATCAGGGACACCTTCAGAATATCTGAGTCCATTGAACCTGTTTGCCAAGTGCTAAAGGCTCTATTCTGATCACATAGTTGGGAAAACCTTTTTTCTCAAGAAGTACCCTCCGTGAATATCAATTATCTGGAGGAATGTCCTTCCTTATCCCCACTGCTTTGTTTCTCTCTATAGAAGTTGTAGCTTGACAGCTTTAGAAAATATCTAAGCTTTCATAAGTGCAACACAAATTGAATTTGATTTCCTGGTTGCAAGCTGATGTGAAATCACTTTTTGTGTACCATTTTTATTGTTTTACTTCATCTCTGTATATGGATTTGTTCAGCAGATTGAATAACTACAGTTATATTCCTTAGAAAAGATTATTGTCTTGCAACATTTTTCTTTGCCCTGTCATACGTTCTATGGTATGCAAAATGAATTGTTCTGTGCAGCCTTTCTCACTGACACTGTCTGTTCACTTTGTTTCTGAAACATTAGGCTATACCCTCTGACTCTTATTATATTAAAGTTTCATTTGAAGTGCGTATTAATGTCTGCCTTTATGCTCTGATACTTGATTTGCTTAATTTTCAGCTGAGGGGACTCTCTGTTTGTCAACATTGCATTTCATTTGCTTTGTGACATCTCATTGATCAGATAGATCTGTATCTTTCAGTACTTCGCTTGCAGCTTTATTTATACTCATCACTCAAACTGATTTAGTGTATCATCAGCACTTTGAATTAGTTTACAGTAGATCCCTTTGTCGGGGTGATAAATTGTTACCTCTGTGCCTGAAGATGCACGGGGCACATTTTAAAGATGACCTCCTGAGCAGACTCTTCATGTCACGGTACTGAGTGGTCGGAGAGTTGGTATTAATGTGCTTCCCATTCATAGGGCTCTAGGGAATCTTGGTTCACAAGTTGTTGAAAGAGCGAATCTGGGTTGTCAGCCCTTGCCTCTGCTGAAAAGTCTATTAATTGTTTTTACATTAACCAGGGCTATTTTTGTGTTGAAAAATGGAAATTTATCATTTACAAACAGACCTGAGGTTAGATTTCCAGCTATAGACAAGCCCAAACTGCAAATAATGTGCTTTTACGTGTTTTGTCTTCCCTTGTTCTTTGTTCTCTCTCTCTTATTTTTTCTTTCTTTTTGTTCTCTGTGCTCAGACATTGGCCTTCATGTTTTGCAAGAAATATTATAATAGCAGTTTCAACTGGATTTATTTTCAACCTAATTTTATAATCTAATATTTTGACCCATCTTAATCTCTTTGGGAAAAAGGGCAAACATTTTTTATAAGTGCAATATGTACATAATACAGAAAGTTAATAGCTGAGTAAATTCAACTTTTAAAATAATATTTTGTCTGTGGTAGGATTAGCTCGTAGAAACTCTTAGAGAATAACTTCATGCCAGATATTTACAACTTCGCTCGCACTAGTATTCTTTACATATTTTTATTTAATTCTTTGTATTTCTTATGCATTTCATCTGATATTTAAATGATTTAGTCACGTATCAATTTTTTCTAAATAAACTATATATACATGTATAAGATTGTTTCTCTTTGATACGATTAATAAACTAGCTTGTGTTTTGTTTGAATTGAAAATGGAGCTGGGAGGAATTCACACTTCAACCTTTCTATTCAGTTGTATGTCTACTTGAAAATAATATGTTTTAACACAGAAATGATTCTTATTTTGAAAATTGTTATTTAATATCAATTTCAAAAATAACAGCAGGTACATTTGGGGAAGCTTGAGGCAATAGAATATGGAGGGAAAATAATTTCCACTTCTACTTGTAATTAATGCTGGGCATCTCTTGGCCTGTGACTTCACAGTTATAAAATTCAACATTCATACTCCAGGTTTCTTTCAATTTTTACCTACTTTCTAAGTCTATGATTAATTTCTGCAGTTTAAACACTTAGACACTTTTGAGTTTGATATCTTTAATTTGGAACAGCTTTTAAAATTTGATATGAAGTCATAAAGTAGATGCGCCAGGATCAGGAATGTCCTGCTTTTGAATCTTTAGGTACCACCTGAATATTGCAATTGCAGTTTCCAAGGTATATGGTACTATCGCAGTAGTCAAACCAGACAATTATTTGCTGTTCCAAAGAGTTTTTCCTAGGGATATGATTCAATTTACCATTATTGAGAAATTACATTTATTTTGTGAGTTTTTTGTTACCTATTATGTTTTGTTCTGGATACTTTACTTTTTATGATTAATCTAGAGTTGTTTTAAGTGATGTTTCCTAAAGAACTTGTGAACATCCTTGTTTATTTGGAGGTCATATACTGTGCTTTCTAAGGACAGAAGTTGTGCTTGTTCTTCTGAACTCTGTAATTGATGCTACTAACAGGTGTGACAGTCTGGGGGTATACTGGAGGTTAGACTTGAGAGTTAAGTTCTTTCTTGATAAATGCCACAGAGGACTCACCCAAGGGGAAACTTACTTTTTTCCGGACTAGGAATGGTTCCTTTTGATACCATGGGAGACTCAAAGGAAATTTTTTCCTAGTGCTTATGATCCTGTGCTTCTCTAGTAAACACCCTAACTTTCTCCTAAAATCCTAAGAAAGTCTGAAAATTTACTTAGATTTTAAACTATTGTCTGATTCTCAGATAGATTTCTTCTAAGAATATAAGGGATTTTGGACTCTAGTCATGCATTCATAGATTCCCAGGTCTCCCACCTGTATTTTCAGTTGAGAATTTAAAGTACCCAACTTATATTATTTAAGAAAAAAATTTCTTCAGTTTAGTCAGAAATATCCAAACCTTCTCAGAATTCTTTACTGCCCTGTTATTCCAGTGGAACAATCATTTGTTTCCCCGGTGCCTATTCTTCAATATAGGAAACTATTGCAAATAACTGGAGACATTGTTTTGGCCCTAAAATATAAATTATTATAATTCGATTACCAGTGTCATTTACATTATCTCCTTTTAATCTAATCAAGACTTGAAAAAACTTGCAGATAGCCATCTTCAAAGAACTGGAAACACTTTTAGTATGTAATTTATTAACAAAATCAAAACCATTCTAGGAATATAAACAGAAAGAGACTTACCATTGGATATATAAGTTTAAAAAAAAAAACTGGGAGGGATATTAGAAAAGAAGTCCTGAAAAGCCTTTGCCAGGTTTCAGGAAACTCGGAATATTTCTGTATTAAGAGGAATTAATCCCTACATACTTAGTTGCCTGTGAAAGCCACTGGCAAGATCTTACCTCTCTCTTTCACGGGAGCTAAGATAGCTGCTTGCTGCTACGGGGGCAATGAGGGTTTCTCCTCCAACGCCTGCCCTGTCTGTGATGTTTGCTTTTCACTTTGTAAACCTTGAACTTGGCCCTAACTAGCAGAGGACTTTAGGAAATGTAGCTTTTGGTTTTCCAGCCCACACAATGAGCAAGAATGTAGGAAGTTTCATGGGAATGGCGATAAATCGCTAATGGACATTCTGATGAAAATCTATCTGGAGGTGTCATTGTCAGTACTTGCGTCATTTTCCTACGTTACTGTGTGGAGATTCAAATATTACCTCATTAATTTGCCTGTTGCTTTGTATTTGTTTTGAGACCATGTGATACTTCTCCAGCTAAAACAGAAGTCTTTCAGTTACTTCACTAATTTCATAAGGATAGGTGAAGGGAAAAATTAGAAAAATGAAACCAACAATGATTGTGTTTCATCACCTTCATAACAGCAGTCCAGTTGTCTGTGATCTGTAATCTCCAGTCTTTTCTTTGAATAAGTTAATTTAATTATGTTTGGGTGAATCAATACCAAGTAACACGTACAAAATATTTAAACTTCTAAAATTCTTACTCTTGTGAAATAAGGAGCTGAAGAAAAGCAGAGGAACTTAATATTATAGATAATTGTTCTGCTTTTAGGTTGACTTAAGAATTTTAGATTTTGGGTTTGTTTTGGGTTTGGATATTCACAACTGTGGGGTCCTGGGCCCACCTCCCTTGGCAGGTGAATCCCCCTGGGATTTTGGAAGTGCAGGGGGAATAATCTAAGTAGCGGTTTGCCCAAGTCTGTTTTGATTCAAGACCAGCTCTCCATAGAACATCTAGAAAGTGAGCCCAGAATTTACTCCTAGCCATGATTCTAGTGAATAACGATGACTAAAAAACCAACTGCTTGATATATTACCTATTGGGACGTGAACAAAGTCGGTGAGAAATGCAGTAAGCATGTCAGCAGTAACCAGAAACTTCCCCTTGTGAAAAGTTTAAGTTACATTTTTAAAATATAATGTAATTCTTACCTTTAGCACATCATTTTTAGCTGGAGTATGAACATCTCCAAATTCTTTTCTAGGTCAACTAAGGACAAGGTAGCAAAATCACTTGTAGACTCCATCTCTTTAATACATATATTTATTGAAAGTGTGTTTCTCTTTGTAAGGCTGTATGCATTAAACGAGTCTTTGCTAATCAGACACAGGTAAAGTCAATGCAGAATATCTTTATTTTTAACCTTTCTCCCAGTTGGACAAATGTCAGTATTGAATATTATTGATTTCCTTCCTTGTATGGTACCTGGAATATGTGTAAACTCCAATTTTACCCTTCTTTTTCCTCTGTCTTTTTAGAAATTCTTGGTGATTTTAAAGTTTTCCTTTGCAATCTTCCTTGCTGATTCCTCTAAATTACGCTTCTAGTAAATATTCTCCACCTCCTAGCAACTTTTTCCAATTTTCATACTTTTTATTTACTAGGTAGCTTATTGTTTAATACACTCAGAGTGATTTTCACTCATATCTGTCAATACTTTTGGTTAAAATGTGTGTTATCAAGAAATTGGATCAACATCTTGACCAAGCTTTTTAATTTAAGCTAGGTTCCTATAGCTTAAATCGTGGTGCTAATAATTATTATAGGCCTACTTTAAAAGTAAGTAATTCAAGTAGTGATGCCTTTAGATAGAATTTTGCAATGTGATTTACATTTTAGTACATTTTATTACATTTGACTTACATTACATTTTCACTTGCATAAATCTCCCTAATTACGTTTTTCCTTTTCCTCTGATTTTTCTGAAAATAAAAAATAAAGCTATAATTATGAACTCCTCAGATAACATTGATTGGCTCAGAAGCAATTAAAAAATAATTAGTGCACAGTACTAATGCTTTTTCTTCTCAAACAATACAACATTGTTTTGATGATTTGAACCTAGCAGTACCATTCTTCATGTGTGAGTTGACATCATGGAATTGAAATTATAAAGAAAGATCATTTTTAAACTTGATACAAGCTCAAGCCCTGAAATCCCTGTCCCATGAAGTTCGTCACCTTCGTGTTCAACCACGAAGGGAAACTCAACATCATCTAAAATATAGTTGGCTAAAGAAAGATTTCTATTAATTAGTATTTAACTGCTCTTTTCCATAAGGTAACCTACAACAAGATATTTGGCTCCAATTATCAGGGTGGAAATTGCTTATGCAAATCAATGTAAGGCAATGAGGTGTGGATAAAAAGCAAAAAGGAAATATCATTATTATTGGTTTGTGCTCATAAAATTCTGATTGCCTGAAGGTAATGACAGGCACAAAGCCATAGGGATTATTAGTAGCAACAACATGCTCAATAACTTGTGTTCCAATGAGGTATTAAACATTAACATGTGTATGCAAGGTTTTTACTTGAAAATTTCAGGCTTATATTTGTGAAAGAGTATTTGCATGTAAATTTTAAAGTAAGTTAAAAGTATGAAAGTAATAAAACAGAGATAGTATTTCAAAGTTAATTTCTTTTGAGGAGATAGTATTATGCTTTTATCCAGATGGTAGCTGAATCATGTTCAATGTAAAGTGATTGACCATTGACAGTTTTGCTTAAATGTCTCTATATTCCACTTAAAATGCTATGCAGTCTTAAATGTGTTGCTGATCAAAAGGTTAACACTTCATTATTGGTTGTGATCACTCAGTGTCATACAGAAATATGGTTATTGATATTGGTTTTTCGTCATTGGATTTGATCTTAGTAGCATTTAATTTATTACAAACCTAACTACAAGGATGAAACAATTCACAATGTCATAGCATGGGCATAGACATTTAAATTTTAGGGAGTGGCTTATGAATTTGAAGAAATCAAGAATTCAATCTGCAATACAAAGCAAGTACTTTTAAAAACTAAGTGACAATAGTTATTCATAAATCTGAATATGACTAGAAGTTCTATTCATCAGTTTCAATTATTTTTACAGACAGCTTCTGCAGAAACTTTATTTTGCCACTGATTAAAATGTTGTGAGCCAACCACTGTGATGTTAACTAAAGAGCTTCTATTATCAGATAATTGTGTCCTATCTCCACTTGGTCATCCTGTAGCCGTTTACCCACGCACAACGGGAGGCCTCTAAATCTGTATTTGTTATTTTAGCTGCTAATTAAGAGCTCAGGATTTATTATGCAGTTTGCCTAATCAAGTTGAATGCTTAAAATTATTTTTGGTTATTTAAAAATAATCTGAGATTTTTACATAGGTTATGTTGTTGGCTTGGTATGCTTGTATGTGTGTAGTAAATGTATACAATCAGTAAATGTGCACATGCTTGGATATGCTTATCTAAAAACTACCTTTGACTGTCCATAGCATTTGTAGAGATTGCTATCTCAAAATCTAATAACTTCATCTTAGAGGCATTTTTCTTAATCTTTTATTTCTAGCATCAATACTTTTCTTTCTTTACCTTTAAATTTTTTTCTTATATTTTGTTTTCTCTCTTCTGAAAGGCACTTAGAAGTCAATTGTAAGAGCTTACAATTACATATTTGCAATGTTAAAAGTGTTGATGCAAATTAGCTTCCTAAAATCACATTATTTTTTCTCATTGCTCATATTTTTACAATTGTTTGCTTATACTAAAAATGGTTTATGCTAATAATACTACATCATTTTACCTTAATATATTATGCTCTGTGAGAATCTAGATTGCTTTCCAATTTTTGCTAAATAACACTTTAATAATCTTAAAATGATAAGCTTTCCATTTATATTTTTGATATCTTCAATTTATTTCTAGAAGCTTATAAGCAGTCTTTTTTTCTAATTGTTAAACCAGTATAAAATGACAGACATAACTTTGAAAGTTCTCTTTTAAGTATGACCTGACAAAAGCAACATTGTATTAACATTTTCAAAAAAAATTTTCTAGCTCCTTTAATGGGTACAATATAATCTATTACTTCAGGGTGTATATTTTTGTCACACATAAAAAGAAGTTTTTACATAGTTTCTGCTTAATCTTTTCTATCATTCACCCGTGATTGTATTTGTTTAAAATTTGAGGCTATAATAAAATTTTCAAATTTTTGTAAATAGATATAAAATATAAAACTATGGTAATAATACATTAACTATAAAATCCCCTTGTAATATTTAATCTCTCAAAATGTAATAATGGAAAGCCAAATGCAGTTAAGTAGTGGTTTAGGAGGAATGCTGCCAAGATTTACTCTAAGTTACATATTTAGAACCTAGGTTGCAAAAAATAGAGATGCAGGAAAAAAAAAGTTTTAGGTTACTCCATCTGTCTATAAAATAAATAGCTTCAAGTTAATATAGCACAAAGAAATATTGGCACGCATTCATTTAGTATACTTTTACTTCCTTCTACAATCATGAGCCTCAAATTTACCTTTAACATGTTCAACGTCTTTCCCATGCGCTTATATTATATAACATTTTCACAAATCTTGAACAATAATACGTTAAGAATTATTTCTTAATGATTTGTGTTAACCAAAGCTATGATTTTTTTCTTACACCAGCATTGCATACTTGTATATGTGTGAAGGTCACAGTGCTTATCCATAGACGTGTTCAGTCATTCACTTATTCCACACGTAAATATTTATTTTGAGGTAGGATCTTACTCTGCAGTTCCCATTCACAATTATTAAACCTTTATTCTGTGTCAGACATTCTTGTAAGTACAAGTATTCAGGACATGTAATACACAGGAATTATATAATATATTATATAATATATAATTATATAATTCTCGTGAATTATATAATAGGATAAGGGATACGTAGGGTAACTAGGAAACAAAAAAAACATATGTAGTTTTTCAATGTGATAAGTACTAGGAAGAAAATTAAGAGATTTGGAGATAACATAATGGGTAAGTAGGCTGTAGCAAATTTAGATTGTGGTGTAAGAAAGTTGAGAAAGAAACATACAAGTTGAAGGTTGAAAATTAGAAAGAGATGGAGTTAGGAGGAGGCTCCAAGAAGGAAGAGCTTGTGTGAAAGGCTGAAGCAAAAAAACCTAAATAAGTAGGAAACTGATGTGGATGAGTAGAGTTAATGAAAATAAAAATGAGGTAGGAGAGATGGCTTGAAGCCAACTGTGCAGTGCCCCAGTAGACTGTTCCAAGCAATTCACGTTTTATCTGGAGTGCAATAAAATGCCATTGAACAGTTTCAAACTGAATGCGACATTGTTCTATTTATATGTAAAATGTTTTCCCAGGCTAACTGTACTAATAATACATTTGGATGAAAGCAGGCAGAATACCATGAGAAGTGAATAAAGAGGTGAGGAGAATATTTTTGTGGGAAGATGAGAGATTATGGAGAGGTAGTCAGTGGATATGCAGCAACATAAGCAGATTCTGAATGATTTACAAAGATAGAATGAAATAAATCTATGAGGAGACTGAGTAAAGGCTGTGATGTGGAAAGTGAGGAAGAGGATTACTGAGGTTACTGAGTCACTTGTTATTAAAGCAGAAAGAGGTTGTAATAATTACAGGTTGAGAGAAGAAGGGAGCCTATGAAATAGACCAAGGTGGTATAGCTGGAGAGACAGCCAAACACCAAAGGCATCGAGTGTCACTGATGCCAAGAGAAACTATAGAGAGCTTATATTAAGAATAAAAAAGTGTCCAACAAGGTTAAATGTAACTGTGAGAAAAAGTATGAAAAAGCCCAGAAAACACTTCTTTGGTTGCCTGAAAATTCATTGGTTTTAATAGAATGGGTTAAAGAGTGAATGAAAATGCAAAAAAGAGGATAATATTCAGAATAGTTTTTGAACTTGAAAGATAACAGAAAAATAAGGCCCGATTACCTGACAACAACACCTTAAAGACAAGCTTCCTTGGCTCAGTTTCACAAGATTCCGACCATAATCCGTGGGTTCCAAAACCAGAACATCATGGAGGATACGTGTGGCACTGAGTTCATGGTGCCTCAGAGCAGAGCAAGAGTTCAATGGCAGGGAGGATGGAACAAAGGGCAGTCACATCTCCGTGACCCACTCAGGCATACCCAGAAGTGTGGTTTACTAGTCCCCCTGGAGGTTCCCAAGCTAATTGAGTTGACAAGTTTAACTGTTACATCTCACTGCTTGTCAGTTTGGTACTCAAACATGTCTCTTTAAATCCACTTAATCTCCACCCCCCCCCCCCCCCATAAAACAACTTTATAATTCCACCTAACATGTTACAGCTATTTTAAATACAATCAGAAACACGGTAATTCTTTCTCCAATATCTCAGCAGTTCCAACATTTCAGAAAAGTTTAAGTCAAAATCTTTTGTGAGATTCAAGACAAATGTTTAAGTGTAAACCTCTGTATAGTGGAAAAAAAAAACAGATAATTGTTCTGGCTATCATCTCATTCCTCCAACACAATACTTGACACAACTTAAAAGAAAAAGAAAATTTATATTAGTTCACATTTCAAAAGTTTTTGTTTATGGTCATCGGACAATGGTGGCATGGCAGCTGGGTCTGACAGAAAAGAGCTGTGCATGGCATTGCAAGAGGAGAAAGCAGAGGATTGGTGGGAAGCTAAGGCAACAGTATACCCTGCCAGGACACACTTCTCGTGATCTGTACCTCTCTAGGAGGCCCCACCTTTTAATAGAAATTCATGGATGAAATCTCATGATGGAATGACTTTCCAAATAAGCTTTTGTGGGATTTTGCAGATCCGACTAGAACAATAATCTAAGGTAGAATAGCACATGCTAAATATTCCCATTCCAAAAGGAAGAATAAGGGAATAGAACCAGAACCAAGGAGAAGACAGCAAGATTAGGCTGGCAAGAGGACAAAGCTAGGAAATCGTGGAAGCAACCATGGTCATGCCAGGCAGAGGCTGGTTTAGTTCTTGCCATCACTGCCATTTCGGTGGCTATCACTGAGCCATTAGTGCAACAATCCCAAGAAATAATCTCTCAACTGCTCCTCTGGATTCCGTTAGAATTCACAGTCTTAGCGTGGAGCGCTTACTTCCTTGAGGCCAGGACAGATGCCCATGTAGCAGTTGCTAGAGGAAGCGGAGAGGGAATATTTAGTATTTTGTCCCTTTCATTTCAACAGTGGGGAGGCAGAGTCTTAAGGAGGAGTCTCACATTCTCTAGTGAGTTATTGTCCCTTATAAAAAAAAATGGGGATTAAATTCTGTGAAGCCAAGAAGAAAAATGAAAAAATGCTCACTATAAATCTTTGGTGGTGGTATAATTATTTTTGATAGAAAGCAACAGTATTTTATACCTTTGCTTTAAACTTTTTGTCTCTTAGTTAAAACACACACACACACACACACAGAGAGAGAGAGAGCGAGAGAGAGAGAGAGAGAGGGAGAGAGAGAGAGAGTGAGTGAGTTTGGATTTACCTGACATTTTCCAAGATAGTGTTATAAGGAGAGGTATCCGACTTAGCCTGGTCACTGTGGTCCCAACTTATTTCCCTTGTCTCATTGGAACAACATGGTTGATAGGCTGCCGGAAACTAGCCTTCTTTTCTTTTTTATTGGCTAACTTCTGATTTTGTTCAAGTTCCTGCTTTCTTTGGCAGAGCCATCTATTCCAGAAGATAGCACTTTCCTCTGGTAAAGCCCAAAGCCAATGCTCTGTTAGCTGTGGCAACCATTGTTTTTTTCCTAAATCACTAGATGAAATTTTGACAGAAGCATAAGGTAGGGAATGAGCTCACTACAGGATTTGAGGGAAAGGTGTCCTAGTTTTCAGAAAGGTATTTTCAGGAAGAAATTCTTTTTTTTTTCTCTATACAATTCATGTCTCAATGTGATGCATGCAGCTGTCTAGCCACAAGCCTGAAGAAAAATCTAAAACAGGTAAGGGTGAGCCCAAAATAGTTCCAGAAGATAATAACCGCAGCTCAAGTCTACTTATTTATAATATGATGTAATAAATATTGCTATTAAAATTCATCTTTTCTTGAGTATGCTACTTTCAACTAAACACATATAAACCAATCAGCATGTTTTATTGAACTATCCCTTCACATCCCAAGAAGAACTTATTAAGAGGAAAGCATGTATTCCATAATTATTTCCATATAAATATTAAAAGATAACAAAGCTTTACCCCTGAAGATCGCTCTATTCACTTTTCACTTGTCTTCGTTAGTTCCATTGGCTTCTACATGGACAGTGTTTGAATCATGACTCTTATTAGCAAAGGAGATAAAACAGAGTGGTTTCATATGCAATAGTTCATAATCTTTTGATATCACTAAATGCAATTGCATATGCCAATGCAAGTTATGTGTCTGACAAGCAATATGCAGTGAGACAATGAATGATGTCCTGTTTTAGTATCTAAATATAAAATTTATAAGGAGATTGATGGATATAAAAAGTCTTGCTTTACCACCTTGTTAGTTATTACTAGGAAGGTGTAGGAAAGACAAAACACACACGCACACACATGCAAACACACACGAAAGCATCAACTGTGTGTTAGACTGAGCAGAAGGATGCTGACTAAACATGGTGTGACCATTTTCTTATGGTTTTGGAGTTTATAGATAATGTGAGCAGTGACCTTAATACCTGAGCAGTTATAACGCAGTGTGTTAATGTTCTTATATAGGACAACATATGGACTCTCGAGGAGATATTTAAGGTTTAAGAAGGAGATGCAAATGGATAGGGAAAGATTGCTGGAGGTGGTGCACCTGTCCTAGAATTTGAATTGAGGTTCAATAGTCAAAGAAGAAAAGAATATGTAGAAAATCACGAACAGAAGAGTGGATACAAAAAACACATGCACAATGGATTACTGTGCTTCCTTAAAGGTAGATTCGAAGCTCTTGTAGGTAATGGTCACAACTTGAGACTGTCATGTTTAGTGAAGTGAGCTAAGCTCAAGAGGTGAAATGTTACATTGTTTCTCTAAAGTGAGAGGCCTAGAATACAGGCATTTTATGGAACCAAATGCATATGATAGTGGGAGTTGGTTGGGCAGGTAGAGAAGGTGCGGGAGGCCCAAAACAGGAAAGGCAAGGGATTGTAATGTTAATGTGATATGTAAGTTTACAGAATATCCAGTCTCACTGTTACCATTGTGTAGCAGTGTGTGTGTGTGTGTGTGTGTGTGTGTGTGTGTGTTTATATATATGAAAAAGAATATGTAGAAAATCGCATGTGTAGAGAAGTAGAAAAGAGAGAGAATACACAGTAAGCATCTTCAGAAACCCAAAGAGGCCAACTTGAGGCAGGACGCAACAGGGAATAGAATTGGAAAGGTAGAGAGGGAGCGGGATATAATGGACATTTTAAAGCTCGACTAAAATGCTTGGGTAACTGTTCAGTTCGAGGCAGGTATTCATGTGAGCATTTGATCTACTTTCACGTTGGAAATTAACTTTGAAAATAGAGCAGACAGAGTGGCCCTTGAAGGCATCCAGGTGAGATGCAGGAGAGTGGTTGCCAAAGAAGTGATGGGAGAGGAGAATTTTGGAGGGATATTTAAATCATAGGTCATTAGTTGAATGTGTGGAGAGAAAAACATGGTGATGACTCTTCAAAGAAGTTGGATGGAAAGGTTGAAGGGCTGTCAAAAGAGCTGATATTGAGGGTTGAATTCAGTTTTAAATGTGACTCAATTATGTATGTGACGTCTCTTTGCTTTTGGACTTAAATAGGCAAATCATTAAAGTATGATGAAATCAACTTCCTGGTATGTTGTGATATGTACTGGATGATAAAAATTTTGAGAAACTCATGCAGTGCTAAGAAGGAAACAATGGTGATTTCATTTGCTATATTCTCTATTAATGTTAATTTTTTTTCCTTCTACTACTCAGTTTTCAAAGTAATCACCTGAGATAATTAAAAATTATAATAGTAATTGTCTACATTTTGCTTAAAATGACCTGAGTGGTCTTCAATTTTTTAATTCTACCTATCTACCTACCTACTTACCTACCTACCGAAAATTCTAAGAAAAAAATACTACATCTTATGGATGGATAAATAGGCAGAAAGAGCAGAAGCAAGTTGCCAAAATTAGTGTAGTTGGACCATAAATGAAAGTTCATATGGCTGAACCAAAGATTATATAGTTCATCAGTGTTGGATCTTGAACCGAAATTGAGATAGTCATTTCATTTCCTGCATGGAAACTATTATATCTCCAAGGGCAGATGTATCAAATTTATTATTTCTTAGAAAGGTTTTAAGTTTTGATCAATCTATATGATTTGTGTCCCTTAAGAATATTCTAATGGTCACCTTTCAATAAACTAGTAGGTATTTTCTGAGATACCTATTATAGAAAACCAATGTTGAAGCTAGTATTAAAATATTCTATTTTTTATTATAAGGTCAACTCCACTACTTATTGATTCTCATGCAAAAATGTTAACAAAGATTCCTATTTCAGATTCATATGTTCAAGCATTTTCATTCCATTTACTGAGAGCTGTAAAAAAACCAAAAACTTAAAATCTCAATCTCATACAAATGTCTGATTCATCCTGCTGAAAGGTTATTGTTCCAAACCTTCCTGTTACTTCTGGAGTTACAGCAATGGCTGTATACATATCACACCTCATAACTTGCAGTCATTCGCCATCATTTTCTTAGCATTTAAAAAATGCCCAATATATGCTACATATTCCATATATTCTTCAAAGGGAATCAATGCATGAATGATCTTTAAATATACACTTACTATCCTTTTAATTTTGAAATTCTGAAAAAAGTAATAAATTTTTGTTAATCCAAGTTATAAATGTGCTTATACTAGAGAAAGGCTAAAATAACTAAGGAAACATTATTTTAAAAAGAAAGGCTTGGAAAATACATAATACTTGTGTATTAAGCTTGTTGAAAATCCAAGAATACGGCTATCATCCCGAAGACTGAAATATTAAGTTAGGAGTTGTTCCTTGAGCCTAATGATTGCTGCGGCGATGGCTTGAAGTCAAAACTGGAGAAATACTCTGAACGAATGAGGGAACCAAGAACTGAAGGTGATAATAATGGAACAAGTTCAGCTTATATTATAAATAGATAAATTTAGAAAGGGAAACAAAAACTCTCTAGTTTTATCTTGGACTTTTTAGTAGCGGTCTTTTGTTTCTCCCTTGAATTATCCTATCAGCATTATTCATAAACATAACTTTTAAGGGACTCTAGTTTTGCTATGGCATTGCTAAATTAAAATAGAACCTTATATTTCATAAAGTCTCATTGTTCCTGAATGAAGTCTTTAAGTACTAAGAAAAGAAAGCATAAAGTATATGGTTGAAAATTAAATCCGAAATAATCTACTTAAATCCTGGTCTCCGAGTTTATGCTGAAAAGCTTTATTGGGCTTTAGTTTGGCTTTAGAGGGTTTTTTGACAAAATTATTCATAATACCTGATGACAATGACGAATTTGTGGTTGCTCAGTTGGGAAAGGGCATCATGCCTTTAGGCATCTGATTCAGTGGGAGTTGCCGTTTTCTGTGCTGTGAGCCACCGTCAGAGGCTGAATCTGTCACAGGTGCTACAATTTGTATTTCAGAAAATTTGCTTCCATAACTTTAATTATCCTCCAAGTACTCCACTCTATATAAAGAAGTGAAAGAAGTCAGCGTTTTTTTTCTTTCAATTTCAGTACTTTGATGTAAATCATAATTTTTGACTACTACTTACATGTTGTTGAGAAAATGGAATTTCAAATGAAGGAGCCTTTTGCTTTGCAATATAGAAGTATTTTCTGTTTCTCCCACTTTGAAATAATCAAAAGGCCAAAAGCTGTAACTAACATCTTAAAAACAAGACAGACTCTACTTATTACCTGAGATTAAGGTATGAAAAAAGTATGAAGTTAGCCAGTAATTATAAAAAGTGAGAAATAGAAAATTCTAAACCCAAGTATATTAAGTAAACATAGAAATGACTGTTTCTTTTAAAATATAAATGTGTGTATCAAATTCATGGAAATTACTACTACTTATCCTTTTCATAATAGGCTTCCTGTCCTTTGCAGGGATCTGAGGAAATGGAGAGATAGTGTAGAACATTGCATCTTGGCAGCATAATTCCTCTTAACATCAGCACATATTTCAACTGGAGATTCTTTTTGCCATAAAAATCTTTTTTATTTTTTTCAACCATTCAACACGAAACCCCAATGGGAACGTTTTTCTGTGTATTTCACAATAGATGAAATTTCTTCCGAATTGGCTGAGGTCGTTCTCCTCAGTTAGAACTTTGAACCAGGAAATCCATCAGAAGTGATTAGAGGTTTGAAAATCATCGTGAAGAGATTAATATTATTTGATGACTTAATTAGGAAATATAGTTAAATCTCTTAGAAATATTTTTAAATGAGATCCATTTTTTGCTTGTCTTTTTCATGTAATGATGCAATTCCAACACATGCAAGTAGTTAATTGAATTGAGAAATAATTGCGTTTACTGATAATGATTTAACCTTTAAATTTTAATTATAATTTTATAATCTTATAGGATTATTTAACCATTCATAAATATGGCAATGCAGCCAGAAATGATCTCTGGAATACATTATCAGAGGTAAAGTATGATAAGCAAAAATATCAAAATGTTTATATGAACATTTGAATTAATTTTTTGGAAATTATGAACTATCATTGACACTGATTGTCTTTATATATTCTGCTTTTTCTCAAATTGTGTTCTTGTTTTAGTTTAACTATATTACAAAGATAATGAGATTTTAAATAATTTATACTGCAAATTTGTTAAAAAGATTTAGCCTACTTTCACATATGATATTTCTGAAATGTAATCTTACTATAGTGACAGGTTCTTGTTAAAGAGAAATATCAAAACTTTAAAGAATTTTTACTTTATGTGAGAATATATGCTAAATGATGCTGTTTGTACTCACTTTAACAGTATATCTTTTTCTGCTACTTTTACATTTTTCTGTTAATAAAACATGTATAATTAAATGCAAATATTAATTTTACTAGCACATCTTGTTAGCATACCTGACATATCTGATTTTAAATGTTTTCTTGTTTAAGAAAACATAGAGGTAAAAATGATTGAGTGTTAGTGTTCCGTATGTTTATAAGTGATGTTTAACAGACTAATTTATGCGATTGTGGTTATAAAGGCTTTAAAAAGAAACGGAAAATATGTAAACATACAAGAAGTCATGGATCAGTGGACACTGCAGATGGGTTATCCTGTTATCACCATCGTTGGAAATACAACGGCAGAAAATAGAATAAAAATTACCCAACAACATTTTATTTATGATATCAGTGCTAAAACGAAAGCACTTGAACCTCAAAATAACAGGTACTGCACTTTTTCTTTTTTTACATATAAAAGTTATTTCACTTTGCTTTTTAAAATATTTTAGAAATTGTCAGCAGGACATTTCTGAAGTTACAAGTAAGATATAGTTTCCACTTTCTTTCCACATTATTTCACTTTGGTTTTGTTTTACTCTTACTACCTGGATATTTTAACTCTTCATCTGACATTATTTATTTCAGAGGACTGACTTTTATATTCTGATGATTTCAATAAGAAGATGTGATTTTATTTTATTTTACTTTATTTTATTTGCTCTTCTCTATGAAGGATTCTTGAATCAAATTCCAGTGCTTCCTTTGGTAGCACATAGACTAAAATTGAATCCGATTCAAGAAACTTAAACTGTTTTACAGTGAATGAAATGGAATTGAGCCAACTGTGAGATTGGTAAGACAAATGAAAAGAAACTAACAATCTAGAGAAACTAATTAAAACAGAATTCAAGCTACTGTCTGAGTAAATCGATCTTTAAATAGATACCCAAAGTGGTTTAAAGTATCAGTCCTGTTTAGGTATCATGTTCTCATTCTGTTATTTTTAGTGTTTGAAACCACTAAATGGATACCATAGCAGGAGCTCGATTTGTTGCTTTAATTTTTTTGAAACACTTATTTAATTGATGATCATTCAGCATGGGAGGTTTTTTTTTTCTTTTCTATGTATTATGTTCAATTTTATGTCTTATTTTAAATGAGCCAGAGAGTCAGAATAGAACTCTGTCAATTGGCTTCGTGTTTTATTGGATGTCTTGATAAGAATTTGACCTGAGTGGGGAAAGAGGGAAAAGGAGGTGGGGGGAAGAGAGAGAGAAAGAGAGAGAGAGAGAGAGAGAGAGAGAGAGAGAGAGAGAGAGAGAGAGAGAGAGAGTAAATAAGATGACATGTTTAGATTAGGATACTCACACTGAGTCCCTTATCCCAGAAAATGGGGAGGCTGACTTTATTGACCACTGTGTCTAGGAGACCTAGCTTCTCATCTCTAGCAGCAGCAGAAATCGTTTCCAAGTTAGCTGGCTCTAATTCTGGATGTGATCGAGAAATGCATTAGTGTTTTCTGGTGGCTGTATTCGGATTCTGATTTAGAAAAGTAATTCTCTCCCCTCCCCCTTTGTCTCCCTCTTATATATGTGTGTATGTACACGTGATCAGTATACACAGGTCATCCACATGTATTACCTTCCCCTTTCCCCTCCACCTGCTTGGACCCAAGGAATACCCTGTCACCCTGCCACACTATCTCTGCTGTCAGAATCGGGCTGTCAGGGCTTCGCAACCCAGCCTGAATTTCCCACAGCTGGCAAGTGCTGTTTCTAATCATTCACTGTCTGGCCCCGGGCTAAACATGCCTAAGCATCAACTCTGGCCCTGCCAACAAGTACATAAAAACTGCTTGATTGTGGCAGAGTTAGAGAGATTCAGGCCAGGCTTTTGAGAATGTTCAGGCCGATGCCAGCATCACGGTGCAGAAAGACATGAAGGACACACAGATGACACAAAACATTTTGAACTAAAATTCCTCATCAGCCTGCCTTATCCATCAGATGTACTAGCCGCAGAGCTCACCTTCTGAGGGGAAATTGATACACAGGCATATGTAATATCTAGACAGCTTTGCATTTGCTGATCTTATAAAATCATATTGACGATTTTATGCTCGGGTTAGGTGATACCAAGCGAACTTGAATGTGAAGCAGATGTGATATGTATGTTCAAATTCCTAAAATTTAATGTAACTGTTGTCTATTGGAAATATATACTAATAAAATTGATAACTCTTGTGAGATACCCTTGTCACAAAAATATGGCAGAAAAAATATGCAGGGTATTCTATTTTGACATGCAGAGTTTGTAGTAAAAAATGTATTCAAATGTTATATTTTAGTCAAAGCATCCATATTAGGCTTATCTGGCTTTTGCATATACCCTTTCTAAATATTTGCCACACACAATAAAACCAGTTGGTGTAGAGAAACCTACTGCTTTTCTCTGCCAAAAGTTCTGCAAATTGTGGATGTGTTCTGAGCCAGGATAATCTGTTCTTTGTTTTCATTTTTCTGGAGGACATGGGAGCATCACTACCACATGCCTAGAACATTTTAAGTAGCCAGTAGCTATGCTGTCATACGTGAAGGTTGTATCACAGCATCCAAAGGATAGATATATATGTATATATTATCTGTATGTGCAATACACGTAAAAGTAGTTGCTCTGAAACAGAATGCAAAATATGAGAATTTGGGAAGTGGTGAACTTGTGTGATCTTTATTTTATAAATTAATGCATTAAAGTGTTGTACAGTGTCTCTTCATACACTAACAGCTCATCAGAGTGACAGTAGTCACTTCCAAAGTGACATACTCATTCCTTCACAAACCAGTCTCTAAATAGTTTTTCCCAGATTTTATAAAAATTTTCATTGATATTGGATTTGTACTTTTAGAAAAAGGTTTCTAACTCCAGCTGGCTTATGGATCTGTTATATTCTACTTTAAAATACTCAGTAGCACAAATATTATTTTATTACAAATAAGCATTGATAAGCAAAGGTGGTTCTAGGGACCGGTGAAGAGGATCTTTTGAAATACATTCTGAAATATTTCATTCATGCATGAAAGAAATGACTCACAAATTAAAGTCAAATGGTGAGATTGCAGCCTAATTTCACAAATTAACTTTTCTATATTCCCTTTAAGCCAACTCACTATAGTCTTAGATATTTTTCACAAGTCCCTTCACTGAGCAATATTTGGTATTTTACATTCTTTTTAGACAGTGAGACAATATAATTATGATTTCCTTAGTTTCAGAATGAAATTTATAAATTATCCAAATGAAAATTTGTGAAAAATAACATTATATCAATAAGTAGACCAATTCAGAAATAAAATCACATTTCGCATGTGCTTAGTACCTTGTAACTTGTAAGTGTCTGTGAAAATGTGTAGATTTTGCTTATAAACATAAAAGAGGGCAAAAATATTTATAGGGAAAATATAGAAAATTATTGTAAGCTTTTGCAAAATGCCTCAAGATTTGTATTCTAACATCTTAAAATAGTTAACTGTTTCTGCATGTGACCATTTATCAATATATAACATAATCTCTGCCATTAGCAAAATTTTTGTATGATGCATGTAGTATTGACTTTAAACGACATGCAGATACTTATGTAAATGTTTCTTTTTTGTACTTGAAACATTTTCTGAAACTCAAATATTGAAACGTCAATTTTATCATAAACTCTAGTTACTTAGAATACAATTCAAATATTGATTCTTGCAAAATTACGTTTGTTTGTATTGGAAACAAACAACATTGCAAAACATCTTTTTGATTCTGCTGCAAAGACTCGTTTATCCTTGAGGATTTTAAATATCTTCGTGTGTGTGTGTGTGTGTGTGTGTGTGTATCTTGCTCTTTAATCTATACCTGACTTCACATTATAGTTGACTCAATTCAGTGTATGAGATATATACTAAAAATCCAAATTTATAATCTTTGTCTTCCCTATAGATTGATTTGATACAATTAATTTTGTTTTAATCTGGGCTCATTAGGTCACTTCAAAAACAGTTTGTGAAATGACTCCTATTTCTTGTCTTTTCTAAGTGAACTTAAAGTTTGACTTGAGAATCAGGCTTAAAATAAAGACACTGTTGCTTGATAATTCTAACTAACTGCAGGAGATTCAGTCTTTTTACAGAACAGCTGATGATAATGAAATGTATCAATTCTCTATGTCCTCTTCACAATAAATCTAGCATTAAATATTAGTGACCCATTCTTAGTACTATGTTAGAAGCTAGAGAGTACTTATTAAAGATTTTACATGGGTGGTTGGTTATGTACCGACTTTTATCTGAAGTATCAATACAGGTTTCATTACCATAAATTATTTATTTCCAATCAATAACTAATGTGTAGAGCCCAATGTAATATGGCATAGTGTCCCTACATACTAACGGTTGCCACTCACAGATACTGTTTCATGAAATACACCAGATACTTTTACATTTTGGAACTTTTATACCTATTATTTTGATTTTTTCATAGGGGAAATAGAGGAAGGTATAAAATTATATGAATTTTGTTCATTTCTCTGCATCAACTCAAGTATATCACTGAATTCTGTTATCATGAAGGAAGTTATAAAATAATCAAATTCCACACAATAGACTCAGTGGAGATATCCTTCTCTTCCACTCTCAAAAAGGCGTGTTTGTTGTACAGTTTATTACCCCAAACAGAATCTCTGAAAATAATTTCAGTTCTCCATTCTTTCTCGTATTCATCGATGTCATCACTGTCCCTTTTCGCATCTATAAAATAACTTTTTCCTGCACTTAATTATTTACAGCCCCTGTTGATGGTGGTGTATATGATACTAATCTGGACAGAATTGAAAGAATAAAGACTCACTATTGCACTAACTATAAAGTTACATCGCAGAGTCTTGGATATTCATTTGAGATTAAAGTATTATTACTTCATATGCAAGTGTAGCCCTTAGGTTTTAGTGTATTAAGAGGTATACATAGTTTGGAACTGGTGCAGACCTATAACCCCAGACCCTGGGGAGTCTGAGACAGGCGGAGTCACACATTTGAGCCCAGGCTGGGCAATTTACCAACGTAACAACTTGCTGAGATCTTGTCTCAAAATCAACACACACACACACACACACACACACACACACGACAGACAGACAGACAGACAGACAGACAGACAGGATGGGATGGATCTTAGTGTGAAGGCCCCGAGCTGGATTACCGGACGGAAGCTGGAGGGCAGAGATACATGCAAAAAATTGCTTCTCCTGGGTAGCTGAGACTCTTGCATGATCTTGTATTTATTTGAAACACCTCAATTTGGACATTCCATTTCAGAAATTAAAAAAATGAATAAGAACATGGACTATGTCCCATAGTATCGTTTCTATTGATTTGTATTTTAGGGAAATCTGGTTTGATTTATTGGTTGTTTGTTCTTTGCTTAAGCGCTTGAGGTGTGGCATATTCACCTGTTTGTAAAAATATGTTAATAATGTGCCTCATGATTGTTAAACATTAAATGAGAATATTAAATGTAAATGCGTGAAACCACTAAAATGTAGATTAACCTAACACAGGAAAGCAAAAAGGAGTTTATTCCAGGGTTGAATCAATATAGTTGACTCAGATTTACAGATTACAGCTTCTTTTTAGGCTTAAAATAAAATCTTTTTAAGTGCAAGTTATTTTTGTGTTGACATACCTCTTTTCTGCACTGAAATTTAAACTCTTCGATTTCAAATCTTGGTGGCATTAACAGAATGAAGTCATTTTCTTGATTTAGTCTTGTATGAACAGATTTACTTAATTTATGTTATTTTAAATTTCTTGAAGAGAATGATAAAACTCACACAGAAGGTGCAAAGAAAATACTGTATATTTTGTTGCTGTTATTTGTTTGTTCTTGATGTAGCTACTTTTACACTTAGAGGTTCTTTTTTATTTTGCAGCTACCTGTGGCAAGTTCCATTAACTATTGTTGTAGGAAATAGAAGCCATGTGTCTGCAGAAGCAATTATTTGGGTGTCTAACAGATCAGGTAACATATATATTCTCCCCTGAAGAACCCTAGGGTTTCAGATAATTGTTTAGTGACTTAACCTCTGGTTTCAGTCATTAATAAATGTGAATAAAGACAAATTATAAAAAGGAAAAGTGATAATCACTTCTTCTGCAAACTTAGGTAGTGTGTAGTATATTTCCTTAATAGCCTAATTTCAGGATTCGGCTGTAATTATTAAACTTAACTTGCTTATTTCATTGTAAAGAGAAAAATTGAAAAGTACATGTGGTATTAATCTTGTCTACTTAAAATATATCATTTTGTAATCCTAAATGTAATGGCAATATCATAACTGTAATTGTATCATTTTATAAAACACAGAAACACAGCCTCATTTTCAATCCCATCCTTCTGCTGTCATTTCTTTTTTAGGCTGTCTCTTTAAGAGAGGAGAGAAGCAATATTCTCCGTGGAATTAGATAATTATAGCACCAGGTGGGAGGGACTTAGCCAGGTCATTGTACTTTCTCCAAGATAGGGTCAGACAAAGAGCAGAGAGAAATGAGATTTTATTCTCTTCTAAATATCTTCAAATAAGACAGTGACCCATTTCAGTTCACTGTCAGAAAACTATTTTTTTTGAATCTTGTCTATATTCTTTTCACTGGAATGTGGAGCAGATCCTTTATTTCTGTTTTCCATTGAGTTGCAGAAAAAGCCAATTACCATCTTTTCTGTAAGATTTCCTTTAGAGTTGCATGGGTAAGTGAGTCCATATTTTTTCTTACTCTTTTCTCATTGACTTTTAATTGATGTTATATTGTTTTAAACAATTCCTTTTTTTTCAAATAGGATAAGGCACGAATACAAATTATTATTTCTTCTCATCTTTGCCACTATAAGGTGGATTTAAGTGTTCAAAATACATATATATTCAGGCAAAATGATTTTAAAGCAAAATCTAATTAGGTTTTCAGAATTACAAACATATAAATCCAGATAGATCTTACTCAAATGTTAACATTACTGTACACTAACACCTAATCATCCATATAGTATCAAATATATTCTTTCACTTACATACACTGTATATAAAACATGAATATTTGATGTAATATAAAGGTGCATTGGAGTGCATACTTTAACATTTATCAGTGTTTTAAATAACTATATGCTATCTTTTGGGGCATGGCGTTCGTGCTCTAGTTCTGAAACCCCACTTCCTGTACTATTTGTCTTGATATTTCCTTCTCCACTGTGTAGTTTTACCTACCTTTGTGAAGTGAGGAGTTGAAGTGCTGAATTGTGATAATGTTCCTGTTATTAGATTGAAACCTTTCCAGCAAAGGGAAACTAGGATCGGAGATAAATGGCTTCACAGATAAAATAAAATGTTGTTTCTGGTGGGAAAAAATGAAAATGAGGAAAATCAGAGGTGTGTAAGGATGCCTACCAAATGTGACAATTAACCCACACTTCCCCCTTAGAAAATGGGAGAGTTTAGTGCAAATCTGATTCTTGTTGCACGTATGTCCAGGGCCAAGTTTCTCTAATTGTCATTATTTCTATGCTATTATTCTTGGTTACTTCTTATCCTACTTAAAATCCAGGATTACATCACTACTTTTCTTGGCCCATCAGCACTGGTTGCTATGTTTAAAGGACTGTTTCTTTTATATACTTTTGTTAGGCTATGATCCAAGTGTGACATTACCTCGCCCCAAAGTTCTGTGATTTGCAACCTGAGTGATGTAATATATCATTTTCCATTAAGTTATAGAAGAATCGTCTGTTTGGTAACATTGTCACAGGTGAAATACTGGGGCTCCTGGGGAATGCTAGAACGAGGAAATGTCTCTTGAAAACTCTATGAATACAAAGATCTGCAAGAAAGTTTCCAAGAAAGGCCTAAGAGAAAGATCACCTTCATGTTTTACTTTTAAGTTCCATTCTAATTGCTTTAATTTTGCCCACAAGTCTCTCATTCCTTTAAGTGAAAATTACATGTCATCCTGTTTGTTTAGTTCAAATTATAGTCTGCTGGTAGTAATTACATTTTTATAAAAACATGAAGAAAATATTCTGCATTTTTCACCATATATAAAATTAAATTCTACATTTAAATATATTGATCAGTTCAGTGTTCCTTGTAATTTTTATTATCAGTAGTACTATAGATTTGATCTCAAGATGTATCAAGGCAGAAATCATTGATGGTTATTGCTTTTAGTTTTATTTGGATCATCATATGTTCCTGTCAATTTCATTTCTTAAAATAGTTTGGATGAATATCTAATTAATTCTAGGATAAAGTGTAGATTAAATTGTACCTTTCAACATATTTTTTAAGCCAGCTTGTTTTAAAATTTAAAAATAAAGTTGAGGTTTTTTTATTGGATTATGAAAATATCAAGAACTCAAATATGGTAGCTTGAATGCCAAATAACTATTCAAGTAAAGGTAAGGGGGTGATTTATTTAATACCAAATATTAGATAAAGAAAAAGTTAGAGTAGAAGGGAAGGTTGATTTCAAAAATTGTACATTAACATTAAATTTAAGGTAAAGCTGTCAATATTAATGTAATGAGTTAAACACTGAATCCTATGATATTCACAAACCTTTAAAATGAATATTTTATTTACCCATATTTTTAAAAAAAGGATATGAAGGCTTGAGAAATAACCAGAGGAGTGTCAGTCGGTTAGGTAAGGAGCTGGCTTGAGGAATTTTGCTTTTTTTCATCTGCACCCTCCCTCACTGCACAAATGCATGTACACACATGTGCCTACTAAAATACACATTAGAGAAGATTTTAACACTTTATAGGTTGCTTTGCAGTTCTACGAGATTGTGTCCGTTATTCATCTTGATGATTTTGGAAGGAGGCCCACAGTTCTTTATATTTTCCAGAAACATGCCATTTGTTTTCAGCACGCACCCAGTGAGGGAATTATTATATATTATCATTTCTGATTTTTGTCTGCAATCTTGTTCTTTCTTAAAAATTTAATTTTTCTGCAGCCAGCAAGTATTGGGTAGGAATATTTATTCTAATTTTCCTGTTTACTCCATAATGTGCAAAATAATAACGCCTATGAACTGCCAACTACTTTGTGCCTTCATACAATTTGGGTCTTGGGCCATCATAGATATAAATATGATCCTTAATTATTATCAACACTTGAAATATAATTTTCATAATTTTTATTATGGTACTCATCAAATACTATTCCTCATTAGGCCACTGGAAAAGATCTATTTAAAATTTATTGCTTGCTAATACTTAATTTGAAGAACATTTTAAGCAGATAATTAACAAGAACTGCAAAGTTATTTAAAAATCTATTAAAAAATCTTTCAAGAAATTGTTTCTTCAAAGATCTAATTTGTATCAAAGGCATAAAAGAATTCATGGAAAGTAATAGCCTTCAGGTTTTGGCTATAAATTTAATAATAGCATGCTAAAAACCAATAAATTGCTGTCTTTTCTCATTCAAGGTAGATGATTTAGAAGCTACCAGGATTGTTTTTTGTTTTAATATACATAGTAAATTAATTTTAATTGTATTCTACTTGTAAGTTTTTGGATGAAATAAGATTAAAACCAAAGCCAATTGAATCATATGTGGTGTAAATTATGCCAGTGATCTAATATTTGAACAGGAAGTCCCTTTTTTTGGTACTGGGAATACAAGCCAAGGGTTTCACACGGAACTATATCTCCAGCCTACATTTTAATTTCTGTTTGAGATAAGGTCTCATGAGGTTGCTAAGTTGCCCAGACTGGACTCAAAACTGAAATCCTCTTGCCTCACATAAAGTGACTTTAAAGCATAGATTATGCTTCAAATTTGTAAAAATTTAAAATTATGCATATATGTATTAAAATTGTTCCCTCGTAACTTCTAGAAAAAACATTCATGAAGTAAAAATTATCAAATTTTCACTAGCTTAAGTGAATTTAATCATGGTTTTGTTATATTTTGCTATAAAAGGTTAGTATATTAGACACTTAAGATTACTTAGAAAAAGAATATTCTCAGTATCTCTCTTGTATATTTTTTCTTGAATTCAGATATTATAATTTAAAATCTCTATGGTATTTTAGTTTATAAATTTTTATATTTTCTTGTTATTTTTGTATCTGTAAAATGGTGGCATTGTTGCATCGGTACTTCTTCAAAGCAATTATGTAGATAATCTCAGTATTATAGATATATGTGTATATTTACAAAATTGAGACTTGAGAAACCATTTGCATTCAGAGAAATATTTCACATTGTTGGTCAACTAGATTCACTTGTGTAGGGTCTTTTATTTACTACAATGAATGCAATTTATAAATATGGAAGAAACTGAATAGTATTTGAAACATTGAATTCATTAAATACATTTTGGTTTTCCTAAAGATTTGGAAAATGACTAATTTCTCACCTGCATTCAATTAGTAGCCCATCATTTTATAGGTTTTAGAAATAGTCGTTGATGTCTGCTCATCAGTTTACTTTTGTGGTCCTTATTGAGAGTTTTTTGTACAATGAGGTCTTAAGTGAAATACAGGCCAACACTTTGCGTCCTATTTGGATTTGAAAATGGAGTAAGAACAGGACACACACCTACTCCTCACCTTTGAAACTTCTGGATTAACTGAAAGCATCTCTGCTTCTCAGCTTGGAAGCTTCTTGGTATTGAGATATAAGCCATGGTTTTATGTGGTTGAAGAAATTAGAATAGAATAGAATAGAATAGAGTAGAATTTTTTCCTCCTGAATGTCAGATTGTGTGTGTGTGTGTGTGTGCGCGCGCGCATGCGTGCGTGCAAATTCCGCTCCCCATTTAGTTAATATATACATATGCAATATATGACCTTTACATTGAACTTGATTATTTTGTGCACATATATATTGTGTCAGAGTTACAAGCCCTTCCCCCTCAAGTTTTTGACCAAATTTGTCACACAAATCCTATGAAGCATCAATTCTGAAGATGAGCTTACAAGCAAATGTATTTCTTTTCCTGTATCATTTTTGAAGGATTTACATATGTAAGGAGTTATGGATTTTACTAGCTTTTGTTAATTGAATTTGCTGGTGAACATAAGTTACCGTTTTCCAAAGTGTTTCCAATAAACAGAATTTATTATCTTGGTTCTAATTCTATGTGGAAATATTAGAGTCTTCAGTAAATGAAGTTTCCTTATTGCAGTATTATTGATGATGTTGGAAAGTCTGTTATGCATTAGTTCATAAGAGAACACCAGAAAAAAGGTAAGCAGCAACAGACACTTTCAAGTAAATGAGCTTTATTATTTTAATCATTTTCTTACCAAATAAAATAGGTAGAATATGTGTCTAAAACTGTTTCATTTATTCTAACAGACAATCTAATTTTTAAAAATTCCATTTTAAAATGGTGGTATATTTCTAGGTTACATTTATTTTGAGAAATAAAATTATATATGGGTAATGGGATTTTACCAAGAACAAAAAGTTAATTATGAGAAATTAATTAATTGAGATTAATTAATTAATTAATTGAGAACAACCATTACTAAAAGTTTTCTAGCCTAAGTGAAATGCAAGTAATTAAGGGTAATATTAAGTTAGATATTTAGAATGTAATTTTAACTCTTTAAATTTAAATTTTATTTCCTGTTAAAATATTTTTTTTCAGAACATCATAGAATCACTTCTTTGGACAAAGGCAGCTGGCTGTTAGGGAACATCAATCAAACAGGCTACTTTAGAGTCAACTATGACCTAAGGAATTGGAGATTATTAATTGATCAATTAATCAGAAACCATGAGGTACCATCCAGATCTATGCATCAATGATCCCATTTTTTATATGAGTACCTGTCATTTAAATCCTAAAATAATTCCTTCTTTTATTTTTTATTTTTTTTCTCTGATTGGCACTGTAGGTTCTTTCAGTCAGCAATCGCGCAGGTTTGATAGATGATGCCTTCAGCCTGGCCAGGTAAGCTTTCCCGTGGAGCTCCACAATAAAATCTCATGCCTGCAAAACTTGCTGTATTATGCTAAATCATGTATGTGTTTTGAATTTAAACAATCTAAACATGATTTCTGTCTCATGATAATTTGTGGTTGGATATGAATTATAATCAGTATCTCAAACTCTTGATTAATAATAACCATATAGTATTTCTGAGACAGAAGCTTTTGATCAATTTCACTACAAGCTCAATTAAACACTCAAGAGATTAAGAATCTCTTCTCAAATTCTTTAATGAACTCTTCAAAATGACTATTGTGCCAATTTAACTTTTGATAGAAAATATCTTCAAGAATCAGCATTTTTTCCCTGATATTTGTCAGTGCATCTTATAAATTTTTTAAGAAATATGATTCATTATGAGGAGCTCATACTGCAAGAGTGAAATAAGCATTCCACAGTGTAAAATTGTTCTGCACAAAACATATATCATGTGTGGCCATGCTTTCTATTGTAGTAGAGTAATATTTGTGCTACATTCACAATTTGCTTTGTAATATTAAAATCAGTCGTCGTTTCTTTGAATTGGTATCAAATGAAATAATGATCATGCATTCAGTCTCTTCACTGGGTTTTGAGACTAACTAGTAAACTAAACTCAAGTCCTTTCAATGTTTTTTACTCTTTCATATGTAGTAGACAGCTTTAATTACATAACTTTACATGCCACAGCCTTTTCAGTTTAGGATACAATGATTTCTTTGTACTTACCTGGTTATCATAATTTGCCATGTTTTCTCCTAAAAGAATTAGGTGAAACTCATTAGTTATGTCCTACATGAACATACAGCTTTCTAGGCATGGCATCGTTCATGGGGTTGAAGCTGCTTTTTCAGTTTAGGTTGTAAATCAAATTTCATTTTGTCTGTATGTTGAAAATCATAGCATTTCCTGTAGTGCTTGCTCCCTCAAAGCTAACTGGTTTCAAGTAGAAGACTTATCTGGGTGTGGTGGCACGGCTGTAATTTCTGTACCCTTAGAGGCTGAGGCAGAGGGAACACAAGTTCAGACCCAGCCTGGGCAACTTAGCAACTTAACGAGACCCTGTCTCAAGATCCAAAGTAAAAACATTAGGAAGCTAGAACAAAAGAGTCTCCTTAGTGTAATATTGCACTGGAAAAGAAGCAGTAAACGAGAGAGAAACTAAATAGCAAAAATTAAAAAAATAGAAAAATAAAAAAGGAGGGTAGAAACTTAAAAAAAATAAAACCACCAATTAAAAAAAAAAACACCAATTAAGTGCAGACTCTGTGCGGGTTTCCTCAGGATAACCTTCTGTGTATGCATGGAGTGAGTTCCAGGACCCCCACAGACACCCCAATCCATAAGTGCTGCATTCCCTTTTATAAAATGGCATGGTGTTTGCATATAACAATAGTGTCTGCTGCTCACTCTTGTATACTTTAAATCATCCCTAGATTATTTATAATAGGTAGTACAATGTAAATCATGGGTAATCATTTTTATTGTGTTCTTTAGGAAATGATAGCAATGAAAAATGTAATCTTGGTAGTCTTAAAATTTTGAAATAAATTTGCTATTGTCATTCATATAAATGTATCAGAAATATATGCAAACCTTATTTGAGTACATATGTATAATTTATTTAACTGCTTATGAGAATATTATTATTAGAATGAAAGAGAATAAATATAAGATCATGTGTTTTTCACCCAATTGCATTAGAGGTATTTATATCTAATTGTATTCTAGTCAATAATTTTGCAATTTAGTGTACATGAAACTTCTCTCAAATTCCTGGACATATCAGACAATCCTTGGATTCTTTGAAAGTAGCAACTAGAAAATAAAAGTTTATTAAAATGTTATATACCAGATTTTGTGCTGAAGGTTTTGCTAATTTCTTTCATCAATCTTTTTAACACAGCAAGTGACAGTGGTTACTAGTACCGTGTTACAACGGAAATCTGTAGGACAGGAAGGTGAGGTCTCTTAGCTAAAGTTGAGCAGCTTTCAAATGTGTGGGGGGACACATTTAAAAGGGACAGTCATAGCAGGTCCGTGACTTCAGGTCAAAATGACATTGTAACATTCACATTGCCCATTACGTGAAATTTCTTTCCGTCTCATTCTCCTTGTCTGTCCAGAACATTATAATTCACTTAAAATGAAAAAAAAATACATTATTTCACTTGCCCTTCCTTGTCATGGATTTGTGTGTGATTCTGACAAGAGTAAGGTGATGTTCTGGGGACTAGTGTTATACCAGTGTCACATTATTGTCCTTCCACTTACTCTTGGAGGTTCCTGATGGCCCTTGCGTGATCTGGATAGCACGCTTGGCCTCATTCCTTTACTGTACCTCCTCTTTTAGTTGTTGATACAGGAATGTGCCCATACATTTGTTATGTAACTGATTATATTAACCAATGGTCTTTTAAAGTACAAACTTTTGTGTGCCACTATGTCTGTGCAGTTAAATACTTTGTGTCTGATCTTATATTTTAATCATGTTTTAATAGATGAAAAGCACAGAAATATATTCTAGTAGTAGAAGATTCAGACAAAATAATACAATATTGAGTCTGTTGTTCCCTTCATTCTACCACCATTTTATTCTGTCAAAGGTATAGTTGTTAATATCCTGTATGTTTCAATCCAGTTATTGTTTTCTCTATCTTTCTATATGATTTATTTTAAAAAATTGAACAGATATGTATTCTCTTCTCTGACTCATGTATATAGACAAATCTTGGGAGCCTTCCATTTTTTCTAGGTTTTTATTGTTATAAGCAAGACTGCAGTGAGCATCCCAGAATAGTGACCTGTTGTCATATGTGTGTTTTTATTATGTTGATTCTTGTAGAAGAATTATGAATTCAAGGTGTATCATATTTTTTATAAGTACTGGAAATTGCATGCCAAATGTCTTCTCAATATAACTCTCCATCAGCTATTTTTGAGAAGGTCCAATACCCTCCAAGCCTCCATTACAGTAAATTGTATGCCTATTTTAAATCTTCACACTAGAGTGAGAATAACTTTCAGAAGTTATTCACTACTCTTTAAAATTATAGTTTGGCTCTGAAATTTCCCTGAAGGCTTGCTTGCTGAAGGCTTGGTCCCAAGCTCCTGCTGCTGCAGTAAGGTGGTGGAAACGTTAGAAGGTGAGGGAGTCGGAGAAATCCGGGTGTTAGAGACACGTGCTCAGGGTGTGCTTGGAACATGGCCTCTTCCCCTTTCCTCTCTGCTTTCGGGCCTCAATGATGTCAGCAGCAGGTTTTTATACTACATGTGCCCCACCATGATGTTCTGCTTCACCACTGGCCACAAATGATGGAGCCCAGTGTGTCTCTGAAACCATAAACTAAAATGAAAATGAATCTTTCCTGCCATTATTGTGTTGGGTTTTTCAGCCATTTTTCCTAGCAATAGAATTCTGACTAATGCAGCATCTTTTCATTTGCATTTATGATTGCATTTGTTGCCTGTCTGTGATCACTTGGGATAAAAATATTTGAAAACCCAATATAAATATATAAAATATTTAAAGATTATATATGTGTGTTTGTGTGTGTGCATGTCAAAATCATACCTTTTTTTAACCTTGTTATGTAGTTTTATGACTTGTCATTCAAAGTCTTTTCATCCATCTGTGTGTCAAAAACGTCTTTTTGTAACTTTGTGATTCTTTCAATTCAATCTCGCAAAAAAGAATTTCCCTTTATGAAACCTTAGGCTGTGTTTCATGTTTTGTTTGAATACTATTTGGCTTTAATCATCACCTCCATCATTATTCTGTAATCATTTCCTATATAGAATGAAAAAAGTCTAATTCTTAAAATTAATTTTAGGCTTTTGGTACATTTTAAACATGCCCTTTCATTTGAATACGTGTGCACTACAAATTCATTTATATGTTGATCACAAAAACTCGGAAGTCGGTGTCCGTTCGTGCCAATTTTTTGGCCTCTTTTGATCCCTCTCACCACTTGCTATCCTGTTTCCCCGCCTCTTCCGCCCTCAAGACTCCTGCTCATTTCCAAGATGTCATAGTTTTTTTAATCAGTCACTAGGTTCTTCAGTACCATATTGTTATAGGAGATTTAGATTTATAATGTGGTTTTTCTTATTCTTAATCACATTTTGTGTATTTTTCTAATACAAAGTTTAGATGTAGTTTTACACATTCCATTTAGCAATCTTGCAACAGTTATGACTGGGTATGCATTGAATATATGAGTCTATTTGTAGGGTATTAATTTATTTCATCTTTGAGCTTTTTAGTGATGAGTCATGCTATTTTTCTCCTTTTACTCAAGTCCCTAAGCCAAGCCCTATGATTTTATACACATGAATTTTGGTAATATTATGTCATTTCCTCATTTAAAAAGATACATTTTGCTATACTAAATGCCTTTCCACACTCACATTATCTAGTTTTAATTGCTTATGTATGGATAATTATTCTAATAATTATTTAAAATTTCCAAATTTTATTTTATGATTGACATTATTGACTAAAATGAATAGCTATTTTTGTTATTGAGTGTTTGTTTAATTTTGGTTTTGTTTTGATTAAATATTGTTAGGTTAAGGGTAATAAAATTGAAGAAGCTGTATTGCTTGTTTTTAATGACCTCAAACTCTTAACAGGTATGATGTCATGATAGATGACCAAGTTCATTGTGTAAGTGCTGTGAATAAGATATTATGAAAGCCTGTAAGAGTAAAGAGTTGGTATGGCTGAGAAAGTTATGGAAAGTATCATGTAGGAGATGATATTAGAAATGTTCATGCTTATGAGGAAGATCTATTAAAGGATGAAATAGTTGGTAAGTGTTGAAAAATTATAAATTGCAGAGCAAATTTGGGGCAGGAGATATATAGGAGAACTATACAACAATAAAAAGTCATGGCACAGCTTGGGTAAAGAAATAACCTGAGATTTCTCAGGAGTGGATTTGGCAGATAAGTTATGTTTAAAAAATTTTATTAGTACAGTATGTGATTGAAATTGAAATTTCAGATTTTTGAAAAGGAAATAAAGTTGCTGTGCTGAATATTTAGATTTCTAATGTGCTCTAGTTACAATTTAAGTAGCCTATAAACATAATACTGAATTATAAATTTAAGTAACATTTTATTAAAATACTTATACATAAAATATGTAGAAAATTTGTATATGTTTGAAAGGTTCTATCGGTTTTATTACTAAACAGATGCACTTTTTATAGTTATTATTTGCCAAAGCCAATTATAAATTTTGGTTTTTTCACACACACACACACACACACACACACACACACACACACACACACACAATTGATATATTATGCAATACATAGTGTTAACAATGAATATTAGAGAAACCATTTGATATTTAGCCTTCTGCATCTGACTCACTTCACCGAGCATAATGATCTTAAGTTTTATCCATTTACAGATAAGATCTTCAAATCTGTCTGTCTTCATAGATGAGTAGCATTCCATTATGTACATATACCACAATTTCTGTATCCATTGGTTTGCTGATGGGTATTTTGGTGTCTTTCACATTTTAGCTATTGTCAGTTGTGCTGCTATGAGCATGGGTATGCACGTATCTCTCTTATATGATGCTTTTAACTATTTTGGAAAAATTCCCAGTAGAGGAAACGGTGGATTGAGGGAGATATTTATATTGAGCCTTTTGAGGAACTTCCATACTGCTTTCCACAGTCGTTGTAACTCTTTCCATTACCACCAGCGGTATAAGAGGGTTTCTTTTTTTCCTCTACAGCCTTGCCAGCATTGATTGCTGTTCAAGTTCTTGATATACATCATTCTCTCAGGGGTTAGATGGAATCTTAGTGATGTTTTGATTTGCATTTCTGTAATGACTAAGGAGGTTGAACATTTTTTCATGCATTTACTGAAAATTTGAACTTCTTCATCTGAGAACCAACTATTCAATTTGCATTGCCCACATTTCAGTAATTTCTTTGATTTTTGAGAGGTCTGTTTTTCTTCCTTACCTTGTATGTTCTGGTTATTAGCCTCCTATCTGAAGAAAAGGTGTTGAATATTTTTTCCCCATTTTGTTGGTTCTCTCTTCACTCTGTTGATAATTCCTTTGTTGTGCAAAAGCTTTTAAATTTGAGATAATCCTATTTGTTAATTCTGGGGCCTATCTATTTTGCTTTGGGTGTCTTATTAAGTAAGTAGGGCCTTGCCTATCACTATATCTTTTAGATTTTGCCTACTCTGTCTTCCAGAAGGTTCAGTGTTTCAGTTTTATAGCTAGGTCTTTGATCCACTTTGATTTGATTTTGGTGCACAGTGACAGGTCTGTGTCTAGATTCATTCTTCTGCATGTGCATGTTCAATTTTCCCAGCACCATTTGTTGGAGAGGCTGTACTGCAGAAGAGTAATAAATAGTGCATAGTAACTGTTTATGTTTGATAAGTTAAAATTAATAAATAAAAAGTTTACCAACTTATTTTAGAGCTTCTAAATTTAAGATATATTTTTAAAAATCTGTGCAAAATCCACTGAGAATATCTAGCTCTTGTACAAAAAGAATTGTGAGAACATTTCAAAATCTTGACCAAAACATTTGTTTTTCTTGTCGAGTTTTCGGGAATGGTAACAGGCTTATTAAAATAACACTAAAATGTTTGTTAATTGAGTGACAATAACTGCTCAGTTTTTATTAGAAAAGATTTTTTTTTGTATTTTCCAGGTGACTCTCTTGTATCTTGTTTAAACTGTGTATTGCAAAACCTGAGTTGATCGTTTGTTTATTTGTTGCGAAAGTATTGGAATGATATCACTCAAAGGTAATGGCACCCTGCACCTGGCTAGATAAGAACCTATTTTTCCTACTTTGGTAGCTAGTTTTTAAATGTGCAATAAATGTACTGGCCTTTAATAAGTGAAATTGAGAAAAAAAGTGACTTAGAAGCATTTTATGAAAAGTACTTTGGCAGACTGGGCTTTTTGTTCTGATCCTCTCCTCAATTAGGGTACCCGTTTCGTTTTAAAAGAATCATAATTTTAGCATTGCAATTCTTAGCTGTGTTTTGGAATAGAACCATAAGTGGTATTAATAATGATAAAACATCGATTCTGATGTGCACTGTATCATACTCTCTGGGCAGAGTGAGGAGCGTGATTCCTTAGCGGTTTGAGTTAGACTTGGTTGGGAGACGCATCCACGCGTGCTCGCGGTGCTCTTAGATGTCTTTTGTTTAGCTTCCAGAATGTGTGTGCAAAAGAATTAAAATTAAATATTTATAAAATCCTGAGAGTAACGAAGCTGTTCATCATAAGCTAGGATTCATAGTGGGTTGTACACTTCCAATCTTTTTCCATTGACCAAACTCTATTAAAATTTTCTCGCAGTTATCTGAGCAGCCTTTATGCCATTGGAGATTGTTCTGGTAAGCAGTGACTCACAGTGAGTCCTTTAAAACATTTTGTTGCCATTCCCAAAAGATCATATTTCTCACATCACTGACACTAGGGACTGGGGACTCTAATTATCTATTTGTCATCAGCAACAAATGCAGTCTCAAGACACACAGAGTCACCTTGAGGCTCTCCGTATACCTTTCTGCATACAATTACTTAAAAATTCATATCCCAAAGTCCTCTAAATTAGTCTTAGTTTTTGCAATAATTTGCCACAGATAAATGTTAAAAATAGTCTGAATGCATTTTCAGGGCATTTTGCTGTAATGAGCCAGGCGTTTTCCGTTTTCTTTCCATTGTAACCCAGTAAAAGCCTACGATATATTTCTGGATTTCCAACTACACTGTACCTGCAGGCATATGCTGGCTGGCTCAAGGTTAGAGAGTGAGTTAACATGTTCCTTTGAGCCGTCTTTAGAAATCTGTTGAGGGTGGAGTCACAGATGTTGTCCTTGGGATGAGGATTTATGGGGAACTACTAAACCAGGTACTTCTGAGAAATGCAAATCTCCTGAGGCATTAAGGGCAGGCCTGTGGCTCGTGAGTATAGCAAACTTTCTTAGAGACTTTTAAATTGTGCTGTGTTAAATCAAAGGCACATTTGTAACCTTCCTGTGCCAAATTTATCTTTCAGCTATGGAAGAAAAAGTTTTAATATTAATGCCTAATCCCTAAGAGTGCTGAGTAGGAGGGTACTTTATATAAGGGTTACTTTGATATCCTTTGGAAGGTTTGATCAATTTTCATAACAGCTGGAAGTACTGAGTTACAAAACTCAGTGATGTTGCTAGATTATACAAACTTGCATCTAATGATTCCTTTTGTGAAAATAGGTAGTCTAAATTTCCAAATGTAAATGTAATATGGTGTTTAAGATCTCACAATATAAAGTAATTCTTTAGAATTCCCATTATTGTTGCTGCTTTCTTGTCATCTATACTTGAGATTTTTTTCTGTTTTTTAATTGTTTGAAACTTCAACCTTAGATTTCACAGAAGTTAGCTCAGAATTTCCCAAGAACTTAAGAGACTTACCTTTTCATAAATAATGTATTCGGGTGGATCTCCTCCCACAAAGCCCATTTATATAAATATTTTACTTGAATTGATGTGTGATATATTTTAGTAAAAAATAATCTGGATATTTTCTCACTTTAGATTCCTGGATAAAAATAATTTAATGTTGCTCTTTTCATGAATTTGAATATTTCAGTTGCTTGCTGGGAATATTTTGAAGATTGAGGTGCAATGCCTCTTTGAGTATTACTTAAAATATTACTTGCATTAGTATTGCTGAGATGTTTGATGTAAAATTTCATATTCCTTGACCTATCTGGGAACATGAATTCTACTAAGCACTTGCTGGGACTCTGGTATGTACAGCAATGTAAAAACCTCCATTTCAAGGCAGACTCTCTTTTAAAGTTGGTAAAGCTTAAAATCCACTCCGTTGATAGCAAGCAGTTAAAATGACATCCTTTAAGTTCAAAAGTCATAAACTGGTCATGCAACAATCAGAGATTATCGACTATCAAGGAATCAATGAGGAGTATTTGAAAACATTTTTATTTTCATTATTTAGTGTTATTTTAGATGCTTTATTTTTATCATTTAAGCAAAATTAATAAGTATTTTCGAAAATTTACAAGTATGGGAATGTACTGGAGGTTTCTTATACAGTTAGGACACACCCTGATGTTCAAGTGAACAGATTGGCGCATATCAACATACTTAATCCTGAGGTATTTAACGGTTTGCTCTAGCAAAAGATGTGGCAAAGTTTTCTTAAGAGACAACTTGGCTTCTAAGCCTAGAATGATCTGTGAAGCTATGCAAGTAGGTGGTTCCAATCTGGGTACCTGTCCTAAGTTTTAGTTGAGAAGAGATAGAGGACCTTTTTAGGTTTCGTAGTTATGCTGCTGTATTAAGTTTCTCATTACTAAAATTACATGCCTGAGATAATTAATGTATAAGAGAAATAGTTTATTTAACTCACAGTTCTGAAATTAAAGCTCAATGTTCCTCTAACAAGGGCAGCACTTTATAGTTGTCAGAGTAGCTGCTCATATCACAAGCCAGGAAGCAAAGACGCTAAGGAAAAGAATTGAAGTGAGGTCTTAACATCTTCTGCAAGGACATCTACCCAATGACCTATGATTCTTTATCTATAGTACCTCTCAAACCTGCAACCCTGTGGACTAAGCCTGAATGGGTAGACCTTTGAGGGAACACTATGTATATTTACACCACATCAGCTGTGATGAACATTTTTTTAGGACTTCAGAACTTTGAAAGATAGAAGAGAGAAAAAATAACTAAGTTGCTTCATCAAGGAAAAATTTCAAATAGTAAATTTGACAGGAGTAAATACTGGTAATTTAGGAACCTATAATCTCCACACAATCTGTCTGTTTATTCCAGAACTAGTCAGAAATCTAGTGAGAAGTTATTAGAATAAGTTTCAATTTTTGTAAGTACACATTCTTGTTAAAGCATGGTGCCTTTTTGCTAATCATTCAGACACATGGCCATAGTCTTAGCTGCCTTAGGTTTTTTGAAGACTTAGAGGATGATCTTTGCTTTAGTTACTTTTTCATTACTGTGACTCAATATCTGATATGCACCACTTAGGTAGGAAGTTTGTTTTAGCTCAGTTTCAGAAGGTCCCAGTTCATTCGCTGGCATCCAGTGACAATGGAAGCACATAGCGGAGGCATATGCACCGTCGGCTTTTCATAGCATTTCTAACAAGAAACCAAATCTCAGAAGGAAAGGAGGAAACAGTGTATGCCCTTTCAGGTCCTGTCCTAGTGGTCAGCCCCTTCTGATTCCAACCTCAGTCTTCTGCCTCTTCCAGGTTTAAGTCCCTAATTCCACCACATGACTGTAATGTACAGTGTACTACAAGTCTGTCTTCTACCACAAACCTATAATCCACTATTCAGCCATAATCGAGCCTTCCAGACCAGGCCCTCGTCTCCTAACAGCACATGGTTCCAGAAGATAATCTATAACATCCAAACACATGAGGCTTTAGGGGACATTCCAGATCCACGCCACAATTGTCTAAATGATCTCAATTTCACGTATTATCATAGCACCCTTATGTTTTTATTCGCTATGAATTTGCATTATATGTTAAAAATATATGCATCCTCTTATGCACAATACTTTCATGACGTGGATAGGACATACTCTTGCTTTCCTCAAAAATTATGACAATTTGGTGACTACTATTAATGCACCAATGAGGGGCTAGTATCGATTCACCAGAGAATCTATTATCATTTTGAATCTCCTTTATAAGAAAAGTAAAAAAAAAAAAAAAGAAAAAATGAATTTCTATACCATGGAATCATTGAGCTTTGTTTTTCTATATGATTATATTTGCATGTTTATTCAAAGGCAAGCTGTAATGATTGAAAAATACTTAAGGAATTATTAAAGCACATTTCTGGGGGCGTTTGTAAGGTATTTTCAGAGATTCTTGGCATATGGAACAGCAAACTGATAGTGGAAATTGTCTGTGAATGTGAGCAAAACTGTCCAATAGTGTGGGGGGGTCCAGATGGAACCAAAGCATGAGAAAGCCTACCACAGGAGATTCCTTTCTTTCTTTCTTTCTTTCTTTCTTTCTTTCTTTCTTTCTTTCTTCCTTCCTTCCTTCCTTCCTTCCTTCCTTCCTTCCTTTCTGTCTTTCTGTCTTTCACCCTTCCTTCATTCCTTTCTTTTCATTCTTTCCTTGTTTCTCTCCTTTGCTTTTCTCTTCCTCTTTCTTTCTCATTCTTTTATTTATCTTTCCTCCCTTGCCCCCTTCTCATCTTCCCCTAATTTTCTCTTTCTCCTCCTATTTACATGAAGTGAGCGGCTCTGTTTCTCCCCTACACACGTACTCCTACAGTGTCCTGCCTCAACGTGGCCAGGAAGCCATGAGCCAAGTGAAGAAGGATAGAAATATCTGACTCCGTTAGCCAAAAGAAACTTTCCCTGAAAGCTGTTATTCTCGAGTATTATTTTATACTCACAATGGAAAGATGATTAACACAAGCTATAGTACTGCGATACTGTTCTTTGATTTAGATGTGCCATAACCCTGTGGATGCTTGATAATAGGTTTGATATATGAAGTAATAAAAATAAGTATCATTGACATATAATGGAGTAAATAAAACTGATAATTTACTATGTTAGAGCCCAAAATGCAACTGTTGCCAACCATTCTGATATTAATTTAATAATGATAGTATATCGTCCTTGTATTTTCCTAATTAACATGTAGTCGAAATAGGTCCTACCTGTTTGGAAACCTGATCTCTTTATCTGAATTCACATCTCCCACCTGGACGGCAACCTTGCCTCTGCCTAGTTCCTGGTATTTTACAGACTGCCGTCCATGGAAACCTACACAGGACCAGTCAAAGTACCGGCAGTGAGAGGCGTCGGTGTTTCTTGGAACTAGTTTGCTAATTTGAGGGAAAAAAACCCAACCAACCAACCAAACAAACAAACAAAAAACAAACCTAAAAGCCATTTTTGTTTCTTTAAGTTTTTAAATAAGCTTGCATGCTATTTTTTTATATTCTAGAAATTTGTTTCTGCCTTTGTTACTTTTCTTGCATTTCGACACTAGCCTGCCTGTTTAATTTGACTTTTTCTAATTAGTAAAAATCTTGGCTATCAAGATAGACAGATTTGGAATTCTCACTCTATGGATTACTAAGATTCTGATTAGGAGGTTTAGAGAGGATTAAAGTAGATCGCATATGCAATGGTGTAGCACAACAAATTAGTAGATCTTAGAAAATTTATTTCTATTCAGTCCTTCTCCGTCTTCTTAGCATATACAACATTCTGGAATATTAAACATCATAGTCCTTTCTGAGCATCATATTGGAATTCTTCCTATTCATTTATTTTCTTCCACACAGACCCCTTTACTGGGCTGTCACAAACCATGCCACCACATTCCCTAATGCCAACTCTAAGAGGAAATGGGACATGGCTAAAGCATATATGTTTTTGTTTCTCTCAGAGGATGGGGACTTACTTGAGCCTGATTGCTATAAGATGTCTGGTAGGGACTCAATCTAAATAGTGTATGCTAGGCTCTCAAAGAAGACAGTGGAAGTTTATAGGTAGATACAGTCTATGGAAAAATTAAACTAATTTGGGGCATTTGACCTGTCAGTGTGAAAACTCATGGTCTTGGAATTTGTTTTATACTATCTTCTCTGATTTGTGAGGAGCCTCGTTCCCCCCACCACCCCCCCTCTTTTTCTTTCTTCTTTCTTTTTCCAAAGCTGAGGATAAAACCCAGGACCTTGCACATGTTACGGAAGCATTTTACTATAGAACTACATCCCTAACCCTCATTTTTATTATGGTAAGTGAAACTATAAATGATCTTTAGTATGGAGAATATAGAATTATATGTGATAATGCCAGTTTTATATGAAGGTAATTACTTTCTACTTTGTCTCAGAACAGAGGTTCAGAGGGGCCTTTCTGATATTCATCGTTAGCAGACATACTAATTAACCAATGATAAAGATCTGTTCTTAGTTCTTTTTCTAGAACTCATCAAATATATTTTTAATTTATTTGTTATTGATCTGATGTTGCAATGATTTCTAGAAAAAGAAAGTAGAATAAAGATAACTAAAAGCTAAAAATAAATATTTTACATTATTTTCTATTTGCAATGAAAATACAGAAGGGTGAAGTGTTTTATGTATGAAAAGTGATAATTTTGGGAAGAGATGAAAAGAAAGTTTCACAGTTTTATCCATTGAAAACACACTTTTGCGTACATTGTAAATTTTAAAGTCTTAAGAGATAAATTGAAATATATGATGTCCTCTCTTAATTGCATGCAATTTTTTCATCATGGAGATAGAAAGCTGAGAATGCCTTAGCTGAGGTCCCAAATGTTCTTTGAAGTTATGCCCAAATGACCCAACTTCCTTCCAATAGGCCCTGCCTTCTACAGGTTCCACCATCTCCCATAGCACTACAGGCTGACAGCCGCACAATACGCACATGAATTTTTTTGGGGGGGAGGGTATTCAAGATAGGACATATAGCAATTATTCATAAATATATTGTTTTATTTGTATGTATTAAATACCTTCCCAAGTATTTTGATTTTTGTTACTTCTATATTTTAAAGCTTTCATCTAATTTTGTAGAATAGACAGTAAACTATCCTGGTAAATATTGCGTGTGGACTTGAGGACAATGTGCGTTCTGCTGTCATTGAGTGCATTTGCATTAAGATTGCTGGTAGTGCTACTCAAATTTATATCTTTGATGTTTTGGGACTCATTTTTAAGTTAATGAGAGAAAAGTTACAATTTTTAATTATTATTTGGGAATTCTCATTTTAATTTTTGCTTTATGTAATTTGATTTTAGGGAACAAATATACATTTTGCAAATATTTCTAATTATTCATAGCATTATTGTCATGAAATACCTTCCTTTATATACTCCAGTGATATATGACTAGGTGGCCCTATCATCTCGTGTCCTGCCTATAGAAATTGAACATACAGGGTTATTTTAGATTCACACAACTCACACATTCTATCAGTATAAAAATAATAACTTTTTTGGCAAAAGAATTTTCTTAAATCCTAATAGTTTTCCCATTACAGAATTAAGTTTTGACCTTTGCAATTACTTTAAGCCTTTACTTTCAGATTTGCTTAACACATTGATAAATGTCTTAAATTGATCGGCCCCTTGAGACAGGAGTTCTGGGCACGTACTCTCATGTGCTGAGTTGTAATGTCTATTTTTAAGAAAGAACTTAAGAGTGTTATTTTTAGCAAGTAGTCCCTGGTTAAATTGGGATTATTTCTATTATGTTGAGGCAGAACGATGTAGAGTAAATGTGCCAGGTGGGAAAAGACTTGAATCACTCATGCCAATATTTATGTGGTATAAAATAAAAACATAGTAATACCTTTTTATGAAAGAGAGAAGAAATATGGTTAAGTAATCATAATTTTAAAATAAACATGGGTTTGATAAAACTCACCTGAATACACCGCTGATTCCAACAGAATATGCAATCAGGAAAACATGACACCTAAACATTTTAAATTCAACACAATTGTCACAAGAAACACCAGTAGAACCAATTTCATTCTGATTTTCTTTTTTAAAGGTTGTTCAGTTGAATAAACTGTGTGTGTGTGTGTGCACGTGTGCGTGCATGCGTGTATGTGTGTATATGTGTGTGTAACACCCCAACCACCAAATAACAATGACCAAAAAAAAAAAAGAAGAAAAAATAGAGATGAGAAACTGGATATCTGTTCACACACATGCACGTGTGCAATACTGACACAAGTAAAACTCCACATTATGAGAAGAATAACAAATGTAATGGATTACAGTTGAAAGATTTAAAGTATACAGAGAATAGATGAAAAAGTAGAAAAAAATTAGGGATCCTCTCTGGGATGCAGAGATTTATAAAAATGAACGCAATGAAATATGGAAGCTGGGAGGCATATGAGTTTATACAGCTGAACCGTTTTTTCACAGAGGACATGGAAACAAATTTAAACTTGAAAGAGAAAAAAATGGAGATCCCTAGTTTTCTTCATAAGGCAGAGGGTAGAAATGGTGGCGTGGGGAAGATGTATGTGACCATTGGCTTGGCAAGCGTTAATAGAGACAGCTGGAAGAGCAATTAAATACCAAATCACCACAGTAAGAACTCGTAACATAGAGGCCTGAACCTTGAGTCACCAGCTCTATAACCTATTCTGAGATAGGATTGTGGAGCGGGATTATGCCCAGAAACATGGAAACGCTGATTTGATCAGACCAGGTCTGAAGAGACGACTCTCAATGTAAACTGCTGCTGCTTCTCCCATCTGTTCCCCTCAGTGGGTCTGCAGCCACAGTCCATGAGCAGTTACTCTTACCATACGGAAATCTTCAAATATGAATAAACTCCACTCTGATTCAGACTGAAAGGATTGCATGAACATAACCATAAAAATATTATAAATCATGATACAGCAGAATAACCCTAATATTAAGCAAAAAGCTTAAATAAACCCATCTATGTGATACAAAAACGTCAAGTGTATCCATCAATACGGCCCAAACCAATTAAAATAAAGAAATAGGTAAGCCAGGCAGGCATGAAATCCCCACACTGGGAAACTGAGGCAGTGAGATCCTAAGCTTGAGCTTAGCTTGGGCAATTGTGTAATTTGGCAAGACTGTCTCTAGAAAGAAAAAACAATAAGTGGTCTGGGGATGTAGCTCACGGTGAAGGCCTTGGGCTTGATCTTCAGTCACACCAAACAAACAAAAAATTGTGGCTCCTATAAGGCAAAAGTTTGAAGAAAAATGCCAAAAGACAACAAAAAATCAAACAAAAAAGTAAGGCAACAAAAGAATGAAAGTAATCTGGCATTACAAGAAGGAAGGCCATGTAAGAAGCAGTGAAATTCCCACTGCTCATGCGCAGTCAGGTGGGCTTGAGATTAGTGAGAAAAATGAAAAGGAAACAAAACAAGAATCATAATATAACAAGAAATGCCCTGTATGTAAATACGTGTCTGTGTACTCTATGTTCATTAAAAAACAAAACACATGGAAAAGAAAAGACAGACACAGATGGCAGGAGTAAAGTTTCTTCGTAGTGAGCTGTAGTACAAAGATTAAATAAACTACAGATAAAAATAGAAGTTTCATTTAAGTTCTAATTGAGATGACGTTCCTTTTGATTCTGAATACTTATAGTAAGTATTTTGATGGTTGTTTTACTTGAAGTACATAAGGTTTTGTCATTTTTCTGCAATTAAAATATTTTATCGGTTGGTCATCTTTTATCCTCTTCTCAATTGTGAACATGCCATTCCTGTGAAAAATAGTTTATATGTACTGTACAAATAATACTAATGATGACTTTTATTAAGAATTTTGTATTTTCCTATCATAGTAAATAGAATTTACTATTAAATAGTATAGTATAGTAGAAAAATGTTTAAGTAAACCCATCTTTATGGTATAAAATTTTCAAATAACCCATCAATATGGTTTACACCAATTAAATATATAGTCAGGCCCAGGCAGGCATGTAATCTCAATACTCTAGGAGGCTGAGGCAGTGATTCCCTTTCCTAAGATAAATGTCTGTTTTCAATTTAATATCTGTTTCATTTTTGTTTTTGTTAAGTGACGTGTGATGATTTTTGTAAAATGTAAAAAATTTTAAGCCAATATAATTTCTGCAAAACAAATAGCCTTTTGCAGCCATATTTTAGATATAAATGCATATCTTTGTTCTGAATTGATTAGTGCATTTTACATTATTGTTTTATATTTTCATTGATACTTCAACTTTAGAAAATTATTTCTGGCAAACAATAATGAGAGTTAAATTTTTACACAATAAGAAAGGACCCATCTCTGGGGCAGTTATTAAAATTAATGAGTATCACTGTTGGAACACAGTCAATCTATTCCATTAATGTGCTCTAATTGTTAATCATCATTTAAAAATTAGAACATTATTATCACTACTTTTCCTAAGTTTTATTTGAACTTCATCAGCTTTGAAGAAAATAAAGGCAGGTTCAATGGCACAGGCCTGTATTCCTAGCACTGTGGGAGGCAGAGGCAAGATGATACCAAGCATGAGCCCAGCCTCTGCAATTTAGAGACTTAGTGAGACCCTGTTTCCTGTTTAAAAATCAAAACTAAAATAATGGACCGGAAATGTAGCTGATTGTGAAGGCCGTGGGCTGCTTGACCTCCACGATCCTCCCTGCCCCCCCCCCCCCCACAACACACACATGCTCATGCACACTTACAAATAAAAATGAAAACTAAAATTAAGGGAACTGAAAGGTCTTTTTTTTCCTGAGCTGGCAATCCAAAGTTAAATATTTCTATACAAATAATTCATTTGAATTGTGTAGTGTTGAATATTGCGACTGAAATTGAGATATATATGCCTACAAATATTGTTCCAAGCAGCTACTCCACTCTAACTCCTGTCTCAAGAGGTTTTACAATTTCTCTGTGAATTCCTACCCAAAAGAACAAAAAGTATCAGTTAATAGAATTTATACTTGCTAGCTGATTGCAAAAGATTTCAAATTCTTCTTAGTCTAAAAACTGAAAATTTCACATCAATCCAAATTCCTCTAGGTACAGATTCCCAAATATTTTGCTGGCATCATCTTGCTTGGGTGGGTCACTAACATTTATTCTCTTTGTGGCTCAGTAGATAGATTTAAATTTGCCCTTTAGCTCTTGAGATTATTGGTTAGCACCCTTGCAAGGGAGACCAAAAGATGTAGTGGACCCATTTCCGCAAAGGTTATTTCAAGTGGGCATAGCTGCCTATTGGAAGATACATATGTTTTTTCTATACAGTGAGTTATACAGTTGAAGGAAGTCAATTTTCCATCTTTTTAGTAGTATTTTTCCTTTCCACATTTCATCTACAGTGGCTTTTAACTTTGATTTGGAATCAAACATTGTATTGTGAGAAGTAGGAAATCTTCCTTTAACTCATACAAAATTAGATTCTTTGTGAATAAAAATGAATATGTGACTGAGATTAGCAAAGGACAGAATGTGTGGCCCACGTGCAGAAGCTGGTCCTGTGCTGTTCTTTTACCATCACACGCGGCTGCCTGAAATTGTGTCTTTGACAAGCTCCAGTTTAGTTTAATATCTCCAACAGCAGTTATGATTCAAGTTAGAGAAATGTGAATGATTGTCTGTTATCATTGCTAAATAAAAGTCCCTCATTTGTCCTTTGATGCAATAGAAAAGTGTTTCCAGAAAGACGAACAAAATTCTTTTCACATGGTGTCCCATCTACATGAGGCAGATGATGGGCTATTTCTCTCACTGATGGCTGAGTAAATCACTTCATTTTCGCTGTCTCCACAGTGTTGACCAACATGCTGCCAGCCTGCTCTCCCCTTCTGATTTAAACACATGATTCAGAATGACTTTGGAGGGTGGTGATACTCATGGATTTATGGAGCCCTTGTATGTAGGAGTCTCATCAATGTACAGCAACCCTGTCGTTTTTGTGACAGAGCCTGTTTGACTGGTTTGGGATTTATGATGGAAATAATTCAGAACAGAGTAATAATTTTCCCTTGGCAATTACACTACCATTTGGTACTTTGTCCCTCAGGGGAAGACGAATGTGCTGGGATGTGTGTACATGAGTTTAGTAGCTGGGTACAGGGAACGAATCAAGGTCAGAACGCAGATGCAGGGCGCGTGGCTGCTCGCTTCCAGCCCTGGGTCTTCAGTCTGAAGTCTGCCTATGGTTATGTGGCACTGGCTGGTTTACAGAATATTCTTCCATCTCCTTTTTAATTCTTAAAATAACTCTGTAAGCGAAGCACTGTTTTCCCCTTTATGTAATGAAGGAAATTGAGGTTGAAAGGTTGCATTTCTTGACCTTTGTTATTTATCAAATATTTTGGAGTAAATACCATATGAAAGTTTCTGAATGTATGCTGCGGAGACAGATGTATTTAAGACTTAGTTCCTGCTTTGTTTTGTTAATTACTTATTATGAATAACTTAAAATATATATGTTAAAACATGGAATACTTTATTCAAAATCCTTTATAAGACTCCTTTAGGTCTGTGACAGATCATTCATGCTTTAAAGCATAGGTCAGTGACTGTATGCCAGAGCATACACTGCTGTATACAAATTAACTGACCAGACCACAACTCTCCAACATTTAAAACAAAGTTTAAAAACATCGCGCTGTACCCATCACGCTGTATGAATAATTATTTGCTCATGATCAGACCTTTCTCTCCCATGTCCCATCTAACCTAGCAGTCATCAAACAAATTTATTAAAATAATGTCACTATATATTTCTAAAATGGATTAAACGTGACCATCTTGATTTGATGTTGGTAGATTTTTTCTACCTAATTAGGTTGCTGTCCTAAAACCTTTCCAATTTTGGCATCATTCCTTCTAGCAATACTAAGTTGCATTCCAAAAAGATTGTTTTAAATGCATCTACTATTTGCAGTGAGTGTTCTGGCTAGGTTGTTAGCCTTTGGATTAGTTTAAAGAGAAAAATCTGTAGAAAATTATAATGGCCTCTTGCATGTACTGATACCTCCAGTGATAAACTGGAAGTGGGCTTGATTCTGAGATTTAAAAAAAAAATTAAGTTGGACTATGTATTTGAATTTTCTTCTGGGCTCAGGAGTCTGCCTTACAGTTATGCTCATGGGGCGATTTTCCTCACATACTATTTTGTGGACCGTTTCTCCCTTGTGGTCTCATACCGAGCACTCAACCTCCCCACACTTCTCAACCTCAATTTGCCCACACCTATTAAGACCTACAGAGAGAGAAACCACCTCTGCTGTTTGAAGTAGTTCCTTTGACGTGAATTAAAGATCACATGCACGGTGACTTCTGTGTACCACATCCCAATATTCTATTAGTTGACCTAGAATATTGCTCTAATTGAAGTCAATCTCTGTAGGCCAGAGTCTAGGATAAGAATGTGAGACTAAATACTTAATTATGAGTATTAGACTAAATACTGATCCCCACAGAGAAGGGATCATCAGCAAAGAAAATAGTTTTTGCAAATGTGTCCAAAAATTGATGAAGCACCAAATGCTGTATGTACAGTGTGTCCACTGAGGTCTTGATTTCAAAGTCACAGCTATGGGCTCAGCCGTCCCTCATCCCCCCAGGTTATGCTAAGCTTCCGTCCTGAGGGCTTCATGGTTACGTTCAGTTGGTCCTTCCCATAGTCTTCTACGCATATTTTGTTGTTGCTGTTGTTACTGAAAGCTGGCAAAGAGAATAAACAACTATTTCCAGGCCTATCTGGAATAGTGGAAAGATTATAAAAGGTTTGGTATGGTAATATCAATACCACCTGTAATTGCAATTTGATCCTGGGAAAGTTAGGAAATCTCCAAAATTGTGATAGTAGTATTTTCTACCTCACAATTTTTTTGAATATTTAATAACATAAATCGTGTAAAATGTCACAACCTGGACTGACACACATTGGTGGATCAGTCTGCCCTTGCAGTGAGTGTCCCATCTCCGTAAGTCCTCCTTGGCCCAAGACAATTTTTTGCTTGACAAGGACTGAAAGCGTGCAGTCAAAGATTTTCCAAGAATTGCAATATATTATAACCTCTACTCTGATAACTGTGACTTGGGTATTTCATAAACAATCATTTTGAACACATGGAAGCATTCCACACAAAGGAGATCATAGACCTGGTATTTATTACATAAAAAATGTACACAACCAAACTACTTATTAAAAATGAACTAAATTTACTGTTTCAGCAGAATATTGTTAGAACTGATCCACAGTTCCTGAAAAGTTTTAATAATGGCAAGCTGCTATTATAATTTAAATTTATAAATATTAATATATAAAACTATAAAAGCTATATAAGGATTAAAACTGTTGACATACATTTTAGAAGAGATATACCAGTTATTTTTAAGTACCTTTGCTTAACCCATATATATTTTCTCTTTTTTTTAGTTTCCTGTTATTCGTACATTACCCTAAAAAAGCAGCTATGCTTTTCATTGATTTATGGATGTTTATGTTACTGATCTGATATCCTGATGGTAATAAACCTAACCTGTGAAAAATCCTGCTGGAATATTTTTATTCCTTTTCCTCCCGTGTGGCTCTTTAGATCATTAGAAAACTTCAGTGCTGAATAAGCAGAATTCCATATTGGCTTTAAGAATTGTGTTTTCCATGGAAGTCATATGCTATGTGGACCATTTTTCAATATTAAATTCAGTTTATTTTTTGTACTTAAATTCTGTGCTAACTCTGCTAATTAACCCAATTAGAATGCGCAGCTTTCTTGGTATAAAGCACATGGTATTTTAAATGCTTCCACAGCTTATCCGTGACCTTCCTCATACTGTCTAATGGCGCTTTTAATAGTGAAATAATGATAAATAATTCACGGAGAAGCTTTTGGAATTTTTCCCTGATTGCCCCATTAAAATTTTTCTATAATATTATTACATCCATGGCCTGTCTTTAAAAATCATGGTCTCTGTTTATACATTGTCCATTTTCCTCACTAAGTGCATATTTTTCTTACAAGCGTTGGTATACAGTGAGAGAAGACCAACTCGGAATTCCTTTTTAACTTGGCACATTCAGGTTTGCTCTCCACAGTTGCCCCTGTCACCTTTTTAAAGCATAGATCAGATCACATTATTTCCTAGTTCACAGCATCCTGGTACCTTTCCATCCCACATAGAAAAAGTCTGAGCCCCTGCTGTGTGATGTAAGAGCTTGCGTGTCTGAGCAGGTGGGCCTAAAGTACATGTGAGACTGGAGGACATAGCAGGGTAGAGCAGAGCCACCTCCACTAAGTCGCCTTCAAGTGGACAACAATGAGAGAACAGCACCTTGGGGCAAGCACCTGACTTTCAGAGGCCAGATTTGATAGAATAACGAAACCTCCTCTGCGGATTTGAGTTTTAGGCGAAATTCTCATGTGCATGACACATTGATTTCAACTAAAAAATTGGGCCAGGGTGTAGCTCAGGATTAGGGCATTTGTTTAGCATGTGTGATGACCTGAATTCCATCTCTAACACCGAACAAAACAAAATAAAAAGCAAAGAGTGGTGGAGGCGTTGACATTGGAACTAATCAGGAAGGAATCTGAAAAATTAGAACTGACTAAAGTAGAGCAAAGAACTGGAGCAAGAGAGAGACTGTTAGTAGGCTGAAGAGATAAAGCTTTGTCAAATGGGATAGCTATTTTCTGTTTTTGTGAGAAGTCTCTCTACTGCTTTCTGTCATGGTTGCACTGGTTTATAGTCGCATCAACAGTGTAGAAAGTTTCTTTTTCTCCACAGCCTTGACACGATTTGTTTGTTGAGTTCTTCACAGAAACCATTCTTATTTGAATAAGATGAAACCTTAGTGGCGTTTTCACTCTTATTTTAGAGAAGATATTGTTACTTTAGTGCTAGCTTGATATCTGAGAATGTCAAAGAATGAAATCCTAGATGAAGGAGTTGAGTTGCACATTGGATAACTTATTTGAAAAGGAGAGAGAGGCACGGACTTTCACTAACTGGAAGGGATTATGAAGTAATTGCAAAGTAATTGTGCATGGGACTCTTTGTCTAGGGAGTTTTTATGCTACATGAATAAGGAAGTAGATTGTACTAAACAATCCAGTTTCTAAGGCCTTCCATCCTTATTGCTCTTGTCACCATGTAACTAGTTTTAACCACAAAGAGTTCTAAGGAGTGGCCAGCTGCAATTGTTACAGCCAGTGACAGTAACAGTCTGATGTTATCTTACATTCCCATAAATTGTTCTTTCAGAGGCATCTTGTTCCTAACTGCCTATGTGGCCGTTACCTCTTGCTTCAATATCAGGAAAGAATTGTGCTATGGTTTGAATCTGGAGTGTCCCCCAAAAGCCTCATGTGTTTGGAAGTAGTGGGATAACAGTGAAACCATGTGCTGTTTGGAGGGAGAGTTTGGCTGGAAGGGACAGGTGCTGCGGTTTAACCTGAAGAGATTGTATCAACCTGTTGAGACTGGGGGTGGTTCCCGGGGCAGAGCTTTCACATGTGTGTTCTTGTGGGCCAAAGAGTGAGGGAAGGACTAGTGTGGGGATCCCTACTGTCAGGTCTAACACAATAAAGGAATGAAGAAGAAACATTGTTACAGCTTCTTCCTGGGAAAACTCCAGCCTTGCCTGGTTTCCAAACATCAGCTGGTTCCTGCTTGACTTGTTGTCTATCTGCAGAAGGGTGACAAGCCTTTGTCATGTGCTTGATTCGCTCATTGCCAGCTGCCCATGAACAGACTGAAACCTTCTGAAACCGTGAGCTAAATTATCTTTTCTCCCGCTGAATTGTGGATATCAGGTATTTTGTCACAGCATAAGACAGACTGCCTAAGTTCAACCTGCTTAACTAGGAGAACGAGAAAGACTAATTGACAAAAAAATATTGCTACATATTACGAAAGGCAGCTGAGTAGACTGGAGGAGAGAAGCTTAGGGCTCCACAAGTCCCCTCTGGCATGTATCAGAAGGATACTGAGTGGACTTGCGCAGGATGACGCTGATCTGCAGAACAAGTTAGAACCAGAACATGCAGCAGATTCTCAGCTGCTGCTCTCTACTGGCCAACCAGCACAGTCGTTCTATCCAGCATGCCAAGCAGATCACGCATGAGATGAAAGGATGACGTCAACCCTTATAACAAGGTAAACCTTTCTAACATAATTTTTCAAAAATGTAACTAGCTTTCTTTTAGTTTATAGTAAAGAAAAAACCCACTCAAAGACAAGACCATTGAAGAGAAGCTCTGGAGAATGGAGTTAGCAGAATGATATCTTATTTTGTTGAGTTACAACTCAGGAATGACAGTTCTACTTTTCTTACTTCTGTCCAACTGTTTTCACCATACAAATCCTTCTTTTTCAACGAATCCTCACTACTCAATGATACTCCAATTTCACAACACTGTGAGGGGGGGAGTTGACTATCAAAATTGAAGAGATGAGAAAACAATGAAAAGAATAGAATTTAGGATACCACTGCTGGGGAGATTTGTCTGGGCTGTAGCATGTTGGTTTCTCTCTCTCTCTCTCTCTCTCTCTCTCTCTCTCCCCCTTTCCTTTCACTATATAAAAGCTATTTCAATTCAACTTATTAATTTAGACAAGACATAAAGAGAAAATGTACCGTCATATGATTACACAAGTGAAATACATCTTTAATATTGATAAAATACATCTTTATGTTGATAAAGTCATCCTCATCTTATTTAACTTCTTACAATGAATATCCTTTTTATTTACTATCAAAAATAAATAGATTTTCTGGTAAAAAAAATCTGAAGACTTTATTATGTAAGGACCTTGATGTTCTTGCTGCTGCCATCCTCTACAAGCCCATACTCTGTTCCTCTTCCTGGGCTATCGCCACTTCAACCACCAAGGTCTTCTGTTATTCCTATAAAATCCCAGATTTGTTTCTCTCTCCAGACCTTCAAAATTGTTGTTTCCTCAGACAGAACTCTCTGTCCACCAGGTTCAGCATCATAGTCTATTGTTTCCTGTTTGAGACCTTTCCCGACTGCCTCATTTTGGTCCTTCCTTCCACGTTTTGTTGTTGTTGTTGTTTTGTTTTCTTGTTTTAATTTTGCTTGGTTCCCTTTATAATACCTGTTATCCCACCATGTATTAATTTGTGTATTGATTTCAATATGACAGCTACTATGAAAGTGATGTGTAAACAGATGTTTAATAAGAAAAAGGCATTTAAAACTTATATAAAATATTATTTATAGGAAAGCTTCATGTGGTGAAAGTAGGAGGAGCTTACTTGTCAGTACTGGTTTTGAATTTCAGGTTGGTCCCGTATTAGCCAGGTGAGCACTGGTAAAGTGATTATCTTCTATAAACTAACTTCTTTATCAAAAAGAAGGAAGGAAGGAAGGAAGGAAAGAAAGAAAGAAAGGAAGCACAAAGAGACACAGCACTACTGAGGATAAAGCCTAGTATTACTATTCTTCAAAGTAGTAAACTGAAACCAATGAAGACCATTGAAACATTGTAACTGGTATACAATAGATATTTAGTATATTAGAGCATAAAATTATTAAATTGATAGTTCTTTAAAAATACTTAGTTGAGTTTTTCCATAAGGCTAAGGCTTTTTTTTCCCCCAAATAGTTGACATCAATAACTTTTTCATTTAATGTTCACTGACTCTACTTTTTAAAACATCTTAGTATCTATTTTAAGTTGATGGCTGTTTTTATGAAATTATTTTTGGAAATAAAGACAAAAGTATGTATGAAGAGAAAAGGCTGATAATGGTGAGAAATGAAGCCATGAAAGATGCAAAACAGTCACTTCCGTATGTTTTATTTTTAATTATTAAATGTTTATTAAAGAAGTAACTAAAGTTATTTGCCATTCCACCTTTATAAATGTACTGACCAGAGGAAAAAATTCTAAGCCATCCATAAAATTATTTTAATGCACAGTAGAAATAACATTCCTGCTTTTAGAAATATGTTAATCAGAAAAAAATTAGAGATGTTTATGTGATGCCTTTGCTTGCTCGGTGGCTATGAAGCTGTATTATTTTGTTATGAGCTGGTGTACTTAAACAATTGGCTGGAGAATAGCGGTCTTCTCATCTTCTATAGAGATATCAATAATGGAAATGATGAATAAAAATGCTATAAATGTCTTTTTAGTAGAATTTTTCCAATCTGCTATTTTTAACCTTCAGATATGCTTAATTTTCTACCATCATTATCTTATCGTGTATTTGTGATACATACTATAATTGCACTTAACTTGGGGGATTCGTGTATGTATCACATCTTGGCCATTTTATACATAAATTGTGGTTATTTTTTAAGTTTTGATGAACTCAGCAAGTGCTGTTATTTAAAACATGGAGTGCTTATGTTGTTCTACGTTCCACAATAGGTTATATAGGTAAAAATGGGTTAAAAGCACCTTTTATTTTCTCAAAGAGTATGTCTACAGGAGAAGGCTATGGAGATCAATTCTTATTAATTCAGTAATAACTTATATAGAGGGTTGTCAAGATGTGTTTTAAGTTCAGAAAGTAGGTAAGTGAATTTGAAGACCATCATCTGGAAGAGAGAGACCAGGAGGAGAGGCTGTGGGATCTATTTTCTGTGCAGCCTTTTGTTGCCAATTCCCTTGATCTATGAGTAAATATTTTTCTTTTTCCTCTTTACAGACAATAGATCAAATATCCTCAAATTGTAATTTTTTTTCTCTAGAAAATGACAAAATGTTTTATTGGTTGATAGAAATAACTCCCTTTTTTATTCTATGGTACTCTGAAGATTATTGGGGATTCTAATTTGTGACATAAGTTCTTCCTACAAAGAACACATGAAAGTCTTTTAATAATGTATAATGAAGAATAACAGATAAACTCTAGTAAACTGTTCTAATTAAGCATTTCAGCAAGTGCTCCAAAAATCTGTGCCTCCGGGACAGGAATAGTGTTTTTGCACATATTGTGAAATATACAGTAGACTAGTTATCAGTTTTAAAGGAATATTCAATTAAAGAAACACTGGAGTGTGGTTATCTGAAGAGTCGAAAGAGTGTGCTTTTTACCCCCTAAGTTTCAGGCATCTAAGAATCATTTTCTTAAAAAAAAAAACAGGAATTAAATTATTTATGTATAAGAAAACCATCGCAGTGCATTCAGGAGTTACTGTTCCTAAAGATTTCAGAATAATTTTTTAAATGCAGTCTTGGCTTTAGGTGAAACATTGCAGCCAAGATCAGAGCATTTCAACATCAGCCAATATAGTTTAATCTTTTTCTTATAAAAGCTACTGTCTTGCATGCCTAAAGATACATTTCATTGCAAGCTCCAGTGAATTGGAAAAGGAGGGGAAGTAGAGGCGTGTGTGTATGATGGGAGACTGGAAGGAGCAGCTGTGTAGATACATATGGACATTTATTATTTGTTTCACAGTCCTCTTTTCTTTCCTTCCTCAGTGTCTCTTCTTTCATTATTAAATCGGTTCTTATGGCCCCCACTGCAGTAGTGAAGAAAATATACAACCCCTTTTACAGTACGAAAAGACACAATTATACATAAACTATTCCTTAAATTTGCTATTTCTTCCACGTTGTTAGCAAATATTTTTCTGTGAGGATGCAAATTTTTAAGGAAACTGAATTTCAGCACCAGGACCGTAAGTGAGCTCCCTACTGGGCTGATTACGTTAAGCTAATGTAGCGTTCCATTTGCTGGAGTGCACACACTTTCTATATTGATCACATTATCAGCTGTAGTAATCACAGATATCATTACCAGCCAATTATCCCAACACACATCTAAGCTAGGTAGCCTGTTCTCTAACATTATGTCTTACAATTCTTAATTTTGTAGTGGAGCTGGTCATCTACTTGCCCAATTAAGCGTGGCTGCATATTTTGATCTAATAGGCTTAAATGAAAGTACAGTGAATTAGAGAGTTGGTGATTATTTATGTATGTTGGTTTCAAAGCAGGCTGGGGCAATTTGAGTGAAGCTGTTTTTTATTCTGTAGGAAAACTATATTAGAGTAGGATAACTCCTTAAAAAAAAAAAGACCCAAACATGTTTTTGGATCAAATGCAATGGAAATTATTTTCTGCTCATAGATGGGACAAGGTAAGAGAATTGACAGACATGTGAACATTGAGACCAGGTGATTAATGATGTAATCAATGCAAGACTTTTGCAGTCATGGGGGTGATTCTTTTTAGGGGAAGAGAGCATAGACGGGCTCGTGGGAGATGTCTCTGCTATTCCTGGCAGTGAAGCACACTCATTCCTTACTGGCTAGCTCTTAGCCACGTGACAACTGGGACTTTTCCTAGGACGAAGACAAAGGCATAACTTTAGTGGGTAGTTAGAAATAAGTGCCATAAGGATTCAAAATAGAACTTTCTCCATTTTTCTACTTAACTAATATTTTACTTGCCTTAGTATCATTTGGAACATTATCATGTGTATTTGCTCTGTTTCATTTTTTAATACTAGACCAGCATCTTTTACAACCCCGATTCTAGCTCTAGCTATTACTCATGTATTAATTAAGGAGCGGAACATATGAAATTAAATTTTTCTCAAAAATTTAAATAAAATATTCCCAGATTATAAAAAATATTTTCAGCAAATTGTAGACATGTAAATTAGAACACACCCTTTTGGAATTAAAAGGGTACCTTTAAATCTTATGGAGAGAGAAATTATTTAAACAATGGTACAGAAAGTGTGAGTGGTGGATCCAATCCAGGCCCTTTCACAAGTCCAAGTCTCTTTCTATGAAAATGTTATCTTTTATCAGTAGTCATATTGTTTAAAAACATATCGTTAGTATCTATCCACTTACAGCTCTGAAATGAAATGCAATAGTGGTTGATATACTACTTGAAAATAGATTCACACAGCTTTCCAGATTCTCCACATTTACCCGTGATTTTACTATTTACTAAGTCTCTTTTTTTTCTAAATAAAATTCATTCCTTTTTTATTCTAGAAAGTGATGACTAAATATTAAACTTTAAAATTATGTGACTCGCGGCATGTGGAAGAGGCACACACGTAATCATCTCACACTAATGTATATTTAGAAGTTCAGAACAACAACAAAACCTGAAATACTGAATTCTGTGTGTGCTGAAAGAAGAAAATCTGATTTTTTATGAAAACTGTTTCTCAGTGATTGACAAACTATAAGTGCAAAATCTGTCATCGAGATGCTGTATTAGCTAAATCATAAAATCGCTATTGATTGTTGCTCAAGTCTACTTAATGCTATTTCCTCAAGTGTGTGTAAAACTGCGTGGGCACAAATCTAGACCTACTCTATATCATATAAGCTTTATAGGAAATTCTGCAATTATATAAAATACAGTATTACATTATAATTCTTATCTATGCCAGGTGTTGGCTGTGTTTGATCTTGTGCCTCTATTTTGTTCCATTTTGTTTTGTTTCTTAGTGTGGAGGATTGAGCTCAGGGCCTTTGCACTGAGATGCTTCTCCAGCCCCCTTTTATTTTCAAACAGGATCTCACGAAGTTGCTAAATTGTCTAGGCCTGGCTCAAACGTGCCATCCTTCAGTCTCAACCACCTCCCAGAGTACTGGGATTACAGACGTCTGTCAGAGGCCCAGTTAAGCAAAATTATTAAAGTGAATCATATCCTTTTGTTAGAATTCAAAGAACACTAAAGGACAACCTTAGAAATGTTTTTTATTACAAATACTGAAAATACAGATGCAAGCTGATATTTACCTGTGCTCACTCAAGAGTAATTTTTATTACATTGAATAAGGACTAAAAATCTGGCAATTTTGTCACTGAAGGTGAGAAAAGACTTTCCTTTTCTTCCTGTCCACCATGTGTAAATATAACTCTCCAGCTAATTGATAATGCTATGAAAAATGGGATGCGTGTGTAGATTATCAAGTTTTATTTGTTTCTGTATCTCCCTCCTGTTCCTGTGCTAAAAGATTGTATTCATTGCACCATTGTTTTAGTTGGTGGTTGCTATAGCAAAGTACCTTAGTATGGGTAATTTATAAATAATAGAAAATTTTATTCACATTTCTGGAGAGGCCAATACTAAGGCTCCAGTGCATTTGTTTGTCTGAATTCTTGCTTTTTTGCTTCGGAGATGTTACTTTTATGCTGCATCCTCACCTGATGCTGATTGAAAAGGGCAAGGAGCTTGTGAAGCCTCTTTCCTAAGGGTGCTGATGTTATTCCTGAGGTTGGAGTGCTCATAACTTAACTATTTCTGAAAGGCCCCAACTGTTAATACTATCACATTGAGGATCAACTTACAAAAATATAAATTGTTGGAGGTTGTCGGTATTCACAGTAGCAATAATTAAGGTAAAATATATGATGTTTACATTTGACAGAAACATTCAGGCCAAAATCCTTGAATACCTCGTCATTGAACCTGCTTTGAGTTTGCCGGGATTTTGTGGTATGCAATTTATTGAAAAATAAAGGTATAAAAATTTGGCTCCTTTTATAAATATAACCTTATATTTGGCCACATTTTAGTAGTTTTTTAAAGATTCTGAATTACTCCCCTATCTAGACAATATCTATATCAAAAAGAAAATAGTGAGACTGGGGCATCTGTTCTCTTAAAATTTCAAGTGAAATTCTAAGAAATCTATTTTGCCATAATTACTGTTTTTATTAGTGTATGTTTGCGATACATAGCAGCACCATTCAAGTTGGGAATTGGCGGATCCGCACGCCACGCCTTGGTTACTTACATCCTGCCCTCCCCTGACCCCTGCTCCCCAGATCCACGGTAGCTGTTGTGGAAAGCAATCAAATCTTGCTATGAAAATGTGCTTACATAGTGTATCCACTCAATGCTGTAAATTGACAATTTAATGTGACCATCTTTTTTTTTAAAAACAATGTGCAGTATCAGTACCTGCAAAGTAAAAGGAAATGCATTGAGTAACTGAAATTATATTGCGGTAATCAATATTTTTTCAATTACTTGTTACCTCTGAGGAATTTCTGTGATGGAAGATATCTAAAATTTCTTTCAAATTCCATAATTCTTGAAATATGCATTCTGGTGTTTTGTATTCATGGAAATCTTTAACTCTCTAACTCTTTATGTAATAAGGGGTACTGGCATCCTAAGTAGCACTATATTTAAAAAGTGAGTACTTTTATTTTTATAGTTCTGCATATGCTTTCTTTATATGTGATGAATCTTGCTTTCTGCTTTTTATTTGCATAACGAAAATCTTCATTTTTGCATCATCATGTATCTTTTCTGCATAGAGTTGACATTAACTTTCTTTTGACTATGCAGGGCTGGCTATTTGCCTCAGAATATCCCCCTGGAGATTATCAGATACCTGTCTGAGGAGAAGGATTTTCTTCCCTGGCATGCTGCCAGCAGAGCACTTTATCCTCTAGATAAATTACTGGACCGCATGGAAAACTACAATGTCTTCAATGTAATTTCTTCTAATTTTCAGAATATGCACTATTTTATTCCTATCTACTAGACACAATTGATCCTGAGTTACTTTATTTTCTTACTCAGGTTTGTGGTATCAGTTTTTGCACTGACTTCATATGCAACACTGATGACAATTGTGTGAAGAAGAAATTTTATGCGAGCTACCTTCTGTCCTGGCCTAAAAGTGTCAATTAAGCTTAAATGCTTCAGGATTTAAGAGGGAATACACATAGCAAATCCGTAAAGTTCAAACTGACTTTGCAAGTGTTAAAAGGCTCTGTGTTCACAGAGGACTTAACCTGGGTAGAGTGAGCCTAGAGATCTTCTCAGAAAACAGACAGTTTCAATAAAGATTCTTAGTCATTATTTTTATCCAAAAGGGCATGGTGAATCCAACTCACTTTCTTAATTAACAAGGATAAGATCAACACTGAGGCAAAAGCTCATTCATAATTGGGTCCAAGGGGATACAGGAGAACAAACAACGGATACTCCAAACAGACTTGAGGCAGGACAAGTGTTCTAAAATGTTACCTGACCAGATTTTCCAAGCACAAATCTTGGGACATGAAAATCACACTGCTGACACCCCAATCTGATTTAATAATCATTTTGAATAATATTAGGATTACCTACTGCTAATGAGCTTTTGAGTCACGTGTTCCTTATCACTGTGCTTTCTACCACCTTAGTGCACTATGTTTTTCTGTATTTTAAAAAACCTGCATTCTGTATTATAAAATTACTCTAAGCTTTAATATATATCAACTCTGCTAATTAACCTACACAATGGAAATTACTCAAAACTGGATTACCGCTACATGAAATTGATTACTAGCATTATTTAAATTACATGATGGCCATCAGAGTTGATTCCTTTTTTTTCCCTAAGCCTGAAGGAAATTAACTCTTTTTTTTTTTTTCATTCCCTTAATGAGAAAAATCCTGACTTGTCTATTCATTGTTGTTAGTTTTGTCTAAGCCCTTAAAACAAACATGCAAAGAAATGGGTCATTACTGTTATGGTGTAATTTTTATCTGCTAGAGAAAAACTTATTATACCTCTCTTTCTCTCTAACACTTCAACACTGTAATATGAAACTTCTATAGAAGTAAAATGCATTTTTGTTGTCTATTTGTACTTTAAAGTAGTGGATCCTGTCAGATCCCTCATTTTTAGTGCAAGTTAAGAAGTGCGTTTACTGTAATTCAGTGTTTTCATTCCTTTGACAAAATTCAAGGTCCACATTAGCGTGAAGGAAAGCATATCTTACGTTTGTAGGGAGTCTGAAATACAACATTGGTTGAATAGGTCGTTGAGATTGCAATAACGTATCTGCATGAAGTGGTGTTCTGTGCATTTCAGCTCCAACAATGCTAGGCTTTTGGCTGGGCCAACATAACAGCTTTGCCGTAAATATCCTCTGTTGACAAAAAAGCCTAAGTATTAAATGCTGTTCTTCATAAAATGCATCTGCATATATTTGTATATATGTATGCATGGGTGTCATAATCGATATCTCTCATTTTTCTCATTTTGCTGTAAAAGTTGTCATCTGAAATATTTAACAGTGCAAATTACTTAGGTATTCATTCAGTAGGCAAATAAGATTTTTCCCATTCACATCACACTTTTTCCCTATGTTCTATATTTAAAATGGAGAATTGAATAAAATTATAATAGGTACTGTGCCTGTAACTTTACTGAAGTTTAAAAGTAGATACTTTGCAAATATTCTTTATTGTAGAATTTAATTATCAGAATGGCAAAGTTTTAAACTAACATTAACTTTCATTTTTCCTCCTTCCCTCCATTTAGGAATACATATTAAAACAAGTTGCAACGACATACATCAAGCTTGGATGGCCAAAAAATAATTTTAATGGATCTGTTGTTCAAGCATCCTACCAACACGAGTACAGTTTTAATTTCTTACTCTCTTCCCCTGGAGCTGTACAGTAATGCACTTCTAGTACCACTGTAACTTTAGCAGCACGAGACTGCCTTTCCCTGGTTCTTCTTTGTACAGTTGGCTTTCTGGGCAGAACCGCTAACAGGTAGCACAGTTTCCACAGCCTGACAGTGGGAACAAGGGCATTTTAAGATTTACCTTTATGGTGACATTGAGATCAGAGCCCATGCCTCTCATTGGAATATGTTCACCAGAGAAGCGTAGTATGTGCAACTTCCAATCCGTCTAGTTGGCTGTCTTGTACTCAATAGCATAGGATTTCCTTGTTGAATGACTATTTTTGTGTTATACTTTATCTACTACCTCTATAATGAATCACCGTGACCTTCTCTCTAGATGGTCATACTGTTTCTTTTACATTTTTTTCTGGTATCTAGAGAGCTGCGCAGAGAAGTGATAATGCTGGCCTGCAGCTTCGGGAACAAGCACTGTCACCAGCAGGCGTCCACACTCATCTCAGACTGGATTTCCAGCAACAGGAACAGGTATGGTGGACTGAATCTTGTGTTTTTGATGTCATTTAATGGTGTATTCACACTTTGGTGGTTGGATTCCATTTTTTAACTGAAGAAAAAAAAGACAGGGAAAACATAGTAAAATATTTTTTCAGGTTCACAGTTTACAAGCTGCACTGGAAAACCAGAATAAGTTATCTCCAGAAGGGCTCCTACAGTTTTAGGCTGACTTTCCTCAGCGGTCATTCAGAAGTCCTAGATGTCACTTTATTTCTAGTCTGGTAGTACTGTCATTTCAGAAGAATAAAATAATTAAATCCAGACCACTTTCTTTAAGGTTCTTTGTAAAGGTTATGGTATTTATCCACAAAACAGTTACCATCATAATTATAAACAAATTAACAAAAGGCAACCAAAAGCAAAAAGGTTATAAAGAGACCTTTGCTCTTTCGGTGACCCTTGACACTGATGTTAAATATGTATCTTATCTTACAGTTCTACAATACATAATTTTAATATCAAATATGAATTCAATACAATCAATTTTGAGAAAATTGTACTAAATGTCTCTTGTTAGGGAAAGGCATACTAAACATTAAAAATAAAGGTCAATGGTCTTAATATAGTAAGCTAGTTCAAGGTGTTTCTTATGTCCAAACATCTTTATGTTCCTTTTTTATCTTATATTTTGAGCAACTGAGGTTATTCCTCTGCAGTTTCTGGCCTCCCTGAATAACTGCAGTCAGGTGGGAAGCCAGGGAAGCCAGGGGATGAGCTGTGCAGCTGGTGCTATTATTTTGTGTCCCTGAGGTTGGTGATGGGAATGATCTCTTGGGCAACAAAGGAACAAACATGTTCTGGATAAACGTGGAGGATCATGGGTGATATAGCTTACAAAATGAATCAGTATTTGTCTTGCTAAGAGTTAGATTCAAATTTAATACCTCGACTCCAAATCAAAGAGTGGCTATTCTATTATAAAGGTCTCTAGGGGCTAGAGGAATGGCTCAGTGGTTAAAGCACTAAGTGTTAAGTACGTTAGTTCAATTCCCCAGCACCACATAAACTGGGAGTGTAATTGCATGCCTGTAATCCCAGCACTTAGAAGGCTGAGGCAGGAAGGTTGCCGTGAGTCCAAGGGCAGCTTGGACTCCATAGTGAGTTCAGGACCAGCCTGGGCAACAGAGCGAGACCCTGTCTCAATATATATATATATATATATATATATATATATATATATATATATATATATATATATATATATATATAGTGAAAATAAAGGTCTCTAAATCTCTCCTTGCATTATTTAGTAACTTTTTCTACTATCTCACCTACGGAGTAACGTTTTTTCCTTTACCCTTTAAAATGATTGATTCTAGTCTTCTACTAAGAAAGAAAATATTTTATCACTCTTATCTGTCAATTGGTTCGTCATGTATTTTAATTCAGTGATTTAATCTTTCATCTTTTTAGAACTAAAGTATTCTCATTTTTTAAGATTTTTGCTAATGATTGTCCTCTGTACTAAGTCTCCTGAAAATATTTCATTAGAACTGAACACATTGTAAGAACTTTTCCCCGTTTTTACCACTTTCTATAATTCTACCACATAACTAAGCCATGAAAAGTTTTATCTAAATCAATGATCCAAAAAGTTATTAAGATATGCATCATATACTGGAGGGAGAAAAATGATGAACCATACATATTATTTAGAAATTATACTCTACTTCTATACATTTTTGTGTGTATTGTTTTGTTTTATTTCATCTAAGATATTATCCTTTCTTAAATATTTCTTTCTTTCTTAGATACTACCCTTTCTGATGTTGGTTTTAATTCATTATAAATTTATCCTTGTAGGCATTTTTATCATCTTTCCAAAGTTGGGCTTATACAGCTATAATTCCATAAATTCTCTAAAGCCTAATGTCAAGGCCTATGTTTTAAAATGTTACTTTTAAAATAGTTAATTCATTTAGTGAAATATTGTGAAGCAATTCTCAGTATTGGCTATTAGCAAGAAAGCAAAAAGAGTTCTATGAAATTTTTATTCTGAAGGAAGACAGAGGGTTTATGAGGTTAACAAAGGGATTGCTATTTTGGAGGAATCTCACTCTCACGTGATGGATGAGTAGTGCTTTGTTAGATACTTGAAGCTGGGCTCAAGGTAGGAGTGGTTGTGTATGTATGTGTAAGGTGGGCAAGTGGGATTTGAGGCAGATGGCACATAAATTGTGAATTAATTGACAAGTGGAATTTTTTTTTTTTTGGCACTGAGTATTTAAACTGGGGCCTTTGTACTGCACTCCATTGGTAACCCCCCTTTCTATTTTATTTTGAGACAAGGTCTAAATACTCAGATGGGGCTTGAATTTGTGGTCCTCTTACCGCAGCTAGTAATCCCAAAGTGCTAGGTTTACCACATGAGCTACCATACTGGCAAATGTAGTGATTTTTGACTTGGCACTTCCATAATTTTTTGTAAGCGAAAGTTTAGATAAGAGGTGTCAAATTGGACTGAAGGACTAGCTCAGCAGTTAAAGCACTTCCCTGGGTAGCACAAAGCCCTGGGTTCGATTGCCTAGCACCATATAAGCCAGGTAGAGTGGTGGTGCATGCCTGAAATTCCAACACTCAGCAAGAAGCAGGAGAATTTCTGTGAGTTTGAGATGAATCCACACTACACAGTGAGTTTAGGACCAACCCAGACTACAGAGCAAGACTATGTCTCAAAATAAAACAGTTAAGACAAAAACAAAAACAATAGGGATATAAAGTCATTTTGATTTTGAAAGCTCTGCCCGTTGTGTCAGAGGATCACAAGTTTCAGCCTAGCCTGGGCAATACAGCAATTTAGAAAGACCTTATTTCAAGTGAACAATAAAAAGGGGCCAGGGACATAGCACAGAGTGAAAGTCGTGTTCAGTCTCCTGTACCAAACAAACAAACAAACCCTTTAAGGCTTGTTATTAGTTATTTCTTCCATTATTTCTGTATTACCTAATTTAGCTTCTTTTATAACTGAAAAAATGAACATAAAAATAAAAATAATTCAGTGTTTTTTAAGATTTGCTTAGCCAACCTTACGACATGCCCCAGTGCCTCAAAGCGACCTCCGGCAGCATGGGCACCAATGTCTACGGAACTGTCTATGTGTGAAGATCAGAGTTTCAGTCTGTATTTCATAGATAATAGTTTAATAGTAGAGCAATAATGCAATCTTCTAGCTTATGCTGACTTTACATGGACTCATTGAAGACAGTTAAAGATTCCTTTTAAAATTGAGCTTTTAGCAATATGCCCAGGGTTTTTTTTTTTTCTTTATTTGAATTGTTTTTGGGTTTTGTCTGTTTAAGTGGAACTTTAAAAGAGTGATTTGTAAAATTATTTCAAAAGAGAATACAAGAGGTAATGTAGTAGGAAGTTTGTAAAATATGGGATAATTATGTTTATGCAATGAATCCACAGAATGTAGTAGGGGTTGCAACTTCTTAGGATGTGACAGTACCAGGCAGCATAATCTTGAAACATTCGGAAGACAGGTAAATATCAGAGACGTTAGAATCATGAAAATGAAATGGATATGAGAATTGGTACCAGGAGAGATAATGGAATAGAATAGTACCGTGAATAGCTACATATAGTGGCAGCAGAGAGAAAAATTCGAGAGTTACAGTGGGTGATAAATTGAACGAGTTGACATCTGGGTCCCTGTTAAAATATTCAAATGCTACAGTGTGTTGAATTGAAAGGGTGTTGTCATGCATAAAAACAGATTGAGCTACGCTCAGGTCTTGTTAGCCTACAATTTGTGGACGAAGTTCAGCAGAGTGCCACATTTCAGAAAGGGGACAAATTACCAAGCAGTAGGCAGAGAACAATACAAATGATAAAAAGATTTCGAAAGCATGAGCTTAGAAGAGAAGGTTATGCAACTTGGAAATCTCATTTCTAAAAACAAAAAGAAAATAAAGCATTCTAAGGTATTTTGTGCATAAAAGGCATAAGATGGAGAAAAGCTTTCATTTGTGGATATAAATAAAAATCTTAGGCATATATGTTTCATTAAGAAATGTAAGGAATGTATTATTGCTGTACATGAAATACTTTTTGAAAATCTTTATATTAAAACACCATCAAAGTTTTACAGTTGATTATACAAAATTCATAATATGGCATTATGGGCTTTTCCTTAAGCTAAACTGAAGTGAAATAAATACGTGTCTACAATAGTATGTTATTTTTCAGATACCATTAGAGAAACAAAAGAAAAAGGTTTAAGGCAATACAGAATCAAGATTTCACTTACCTAATATTAAGATTTATTCAGTAGAGTTACATTCTTTCCTTAAAATATAACTGAAACTGTAGTATTTGCTCTACTTAAAAAATGCCCAGAAACAACACAGTACCGTCTACAGTGTAAATATTTATTGAACTGAAACCAATTGGAAGTTCATTTTGAAACTGAAAAATATTAAGACTCTTCTGCAATGAAATCCTAAGTAGACAAGCCTCTCTGAAGCTTTGAAGCATGTATAATTCATAAGCTTTATTATGTAGGTATGCAATTAATCATAATGTTACCAATATTATTGCTGTTAATGATGGTCATAATCAAAACTGTATTTTATTGAATGTTTATTACATTTCAGACATAATCAATTCCATAATTTACAAAGGTTACACAGCCTGTGAAGATTATGTTCCCATAGCTTGTAGAGCGGTTCTTCCGTGTACAGCCAGCCAGCCCCATGTCTACCATATGGGGTTCCTTGGTCTATCAACCTACCATATTATCAGTAATATTTTTTTTTCAAAAATAGTAAGAAAATAAGTAGCAAAAATACTACCTTCCAGATTTGAAGCACTCTCTGACGTGAGTGGTTTTGTACATGTGAGGCTCCCTGGTATAACCTAGTGGCTCTCAAACTAAATGCATATTAGCGTTTTCAAGTCCGCTTGTTACATTTCTAGAGTTGAAGGTGCAGAGTTTGACTTAGTAGGTAAGGTGAGGCCAGTATCTTATGTTATAACAAGTTCCCAATTCATGTTAATACTGCTGGCTTGGAGATCACATTCCAGCAACAGCTGATGCAGGCAAAGGTGTTTCTGTCATCTGAGTCAGAGACCACAGTCATCAAATTGAAGCTATTCCACTTTAGAAGCTTGGGACAGTCCCTTAATCTGAAAAGTGACAGACATGCTACCAACCACTGAAGTCATGAGAGTTAAATGAAAAATTTATTTAATCCACATTCTCATAGGAAATGATAAAGCAGCGAATAATCTTCAGAGTAGTTCTTTGTTTCGGCTTCCTCAGCATAATGGGTGGTAGAATTTTAAATGAAGAAAGTAGAAGCTGTAGCATGGTGCTGCATATTTTCAATGTTAGGCCTTAAGTTTTTGTTTCATTTTCCATACAGTAAAGGTATGGAATATGAAACAAAATATTTTTAAAATCCTTAATTATACTACAGAGGAGAGCATTTGCCTTTTTCCATCTACTTCCTTTTCTTAACCAGTTGTTGTTTATGATATGTGACTTATCTTAGACATACTGGGACACACACCAGACATCCCCATCTTGCTGGAGAAGAGGTTTATTTTAACACACAGATTCAAAGAGCTTAGTTCGTGCATGATCAGCTGGCTCTAGGACAGAGAATGCGAGGTTGGAAGGGGCTGGCATGAGAGTCCTGCTCATCCAGGAGACCATGAGGCAGAGACAGAAAGAAGGCAGGATGAGGGAAGAGGTCACACCCTCCCACATCATGCCTTCCGAGGCCTCTTCCGTCAACCTGGCCCTATCTCCTAACAGCATGTCAAATTTCCAATCAGTCCATCAATTTATCAGTATAGTGTTCCCATAATCCAATTGCCTCCTAAACACTTCATATTTTGGGGGATATTTTAGATCTAACCTGTAAAATATCCCTTTACCGGTTATAGCTCGTTTTATCTTAGACTGGAAAAAAAAGGTCCAGGTAAGCCCTTTTCCTTTGTGTCTAATCTTTGCTCATGAATATTTTCTTTTCTTAAAGCTGGAGACCATAGCGCTATAGTTCAAGTGTTTACCTTGCAAGCACAAGGCCCTAGGTTTGATTCCCACTACAATGTAAACTGGGCGTGGCGGTGTACGCTTGTAATCTCAGCACTAAGAAGTTAGAAGCAGGAAAATTGCTGTGAGGTCAAGGCCAGCCTAGTGATTTCAGGGATACCCCAGACCACAGAGACAATGGTGTCTCAAAATTAATATTTGTGTTTCCTATGCGAGAATATAAAAATAGATTGAGCAAGGCTCTTCTTTGAGTTTGTGTATCTCTAATTTAGAAACATGGTGTTTTCTTTCTCTAACTTGATTTTATGTGTCCAAGGTTTTGTGGCCGTGTTCTCTGAGTGTGAAGCTTTTTCACTGATTCTGCTTATTATAAATCGTCTCACCCTAAAGGTTCACGGGATGAAGATTTTCCATCAGCTAGGCCCAGCAGTGTCAATTACCACAGGAGGAGTTCTGTAGGGGAGTGAACACAGCAGGAGTTTTTGTGGGATAATGAAAACCACAGGGCTGCCAAGACCTCAGTGAACTGGGGCAAAGAAGTAGGTTTTACTCCCACTTTTATCATTGAACAGACACGGCTTGAAATAAGTTGATTGACTTCTCAGAATCTCAGTTGTGCTTCTAAAGTGAAGAAATTGCCCTTCAACTGCCAGCGGTCTTTCAGCCTGAAGTTTTTCACTTACTGCCTGTGAACATTAGTCATATAATTTCACTACAGTGGGTCCAGTTGTGGCTGTCTTTTGATTATTTAACAAGGGGCATGCATCATTTATTCATGCATCCAATAAATATTTGTTGGGCAACTATTATATATTGGGGACACTGAGATAGTTGAAGCTTATTTGTTCAATTAATGCTAATGGTTGTCATTCGGCAGGTGTTAAAAATGCACGGATCCTGCCTTTCTATGCTTTAAAGTTTGATGGGGTGGTAGGGTGACGGAGGGGAGATTGAAGTCCAAAATAGTCTCACAGAACTAAAAATGAAAACTAAGTCACTGCAGCCAAGGAGAGATGTTTGATGTTCTGAGAGATTTTCATATGGAAATTTGATCAATATGAAGATATGAGGAAAAATGTCTACTTCTGAGAGCTGGAAATGGAATTCAGAAGTAGAGATATTTGAGCATTATTGAGGAAGGAAGACTGACAGGAGTTAATGATTGCATTTTTTTTTTTTTGAGCAAGAGAAAGACAGACATTAAGTGCACTTCACTAGAATAACTCCATAGGGCTCAAATTCTACGCATATATATCCTCTAAAATAATGTATTTAAGTTGACAACTAAATTTTTCCATTGCACATTTAAGTAATTGCAAAGATTTAGCTTCTAGTGTACTACTAATAGATAATTTAAAGTAAAATTTAAGTCCCCTATCTGCATCCAGTAGAATTTAAACATCACAGCTATATTTTTGCATATGTTCATTACTTTAAAATATAACTAAATTCTTATTTAGTAGTCTCAGTTTCTTTTTCTCCCACTATTTTTATTAATATACAAATGTAATACATAGTCTTTACAATGAATTTGGGTGCTTCGTACACCTATGTATCACATCGACTTTACAGTCCCTTCCCATTTTTGACCCTCCCACCCCCTCCCTGTCCCTTCCCCCGACTCCGGCTATCACTTCATATGGTTCCAAAGAATTTCTGTGTTCTGAGTTTTTCAAGTTAGACAAACCTTACAGTGTTTAACATATTAATCTTCCGCACCTAAGTCATTTCACTTAAGTCACCACTCTACCTCAGCTTCCTATTCCTCGAATGGGTTTGCAGTAGTTAAATCTTGATGCGTCTTCTCTGAATACAACCAATCCCTTTATTGGGATATTTACCAAAAGTTTTTTTCTATATTTTTGCTATATCTTTGTTGTTATTGTTAAATCTGGCCTTACGCATTAGTTCACATAGAAAATAATTACAAGCATGTAGTTCAAAAGACTAGTAAATTTGGGAAAGAAGAAGAAAAAAATTGAATTTCAAATGCCTTAGCTGAATATTGGGAGGTGCGTACTTGTACGTTCACAAGGTTATCTTTACATCAATGAGTTTCCTTAGGATAAATTTTCATTAGTGACCTAGTGAGTTGCTACAATAAAACAAAGTTAAAACTATATCACATTGCTACATTAAATGAACTTAAATCTATACCACATAAATATACTTAAAGTGACCGATATGAAGGCAAATTTAGTTATTTCAGAATTTTTTAACTATCATAACTTATTTACTCATATTTTACTGATTACTAACATGCTTTTTTCTCAGCTCATTCTCCTCTAGCTGTTGTCACTTTTCCTCTGGGGTCATTGGTGATGCTGGCCTCCCTTTGACTTTCTAAGTTTCCTTTAAGTACTCTCTGCTATACTGGCTCAGTGGCTGCAAATTCCTTTAAGCTGTCTATATTGTGGAAAGTTTTAAGTTCTCCCTTTAAATTAAAAGATAATTTTGCTGTATATAGCAGTCTTGGTTGGCATTTATGTTCTTTCAGTGCTTGGATGACATTGCTCCATGATCTCTTTGCTTTTAGAGTTTGCATTGAGAAATCTACAGTTATCCTGATGGGCTTATCTTTGCAGGTCACCTTCTGTTTTTCTCTTACAACTTTTAGTATTTTCTCTTTGTGTTGGGCTTCTAGAATTTTAATTATGATGTGTCGTGGTGAGGATCTCTTCTGACCAAAGTTGTTTGGTGTTCTATATGCCTGCAGTAGTTCCATGTTCATTTCTTTTCTTAGATTTGGGGAAAATTTCTTCCATTATTTCACTAAACATGTCCTTTAAGCCTTTTGTTTTGTCTTCAGTCTTCTCCTGTATTCCCATAATTCTGAGGTTGTTTCTCCTTGAATCATTTATAAGCCATTGTAATGATTTGTTTATTTACTTTTTGTTCTTCATGGCCTGCATGTTGCAGCTCAGTCACTTTATTTTCTAGGTCTGACATTCTATTCTGGACTTGTTTAAAGTGGTTGCTTAGTATTTCCTGCGAGTTTTTCATTTCCTGAATATCTGCATTCAATTTTTCTATATCTCTTTTGTGTTCTTCTCTAATTTCTTCTTTTGCCTTCATTATCTTCTGGTATATCTTCTCTGGTCTCTTCTAGTTGCTTTTCAAGGCTTACTTTTTGCTTAGCTATGTGTTGGTGTAGTTCTTCTACTGTCTGTTTTATTTCCTGCTTTAATTCACTGACTATCTGGGCCCAGAAGTTACCATCCATTTTGCCATATTCATCTTTAGTATCCCTGGTATCATCTCCTGGGGTTTCAGGTCTTTTTGTAGGAAATTTGTAACCATGTTTCCCCATTTCTTGTTTGGTCTCCTCTAGTTGCTTTTCAAGGCTTGCTTTTTGCTTAGCTATGTGTTGGTGTAGTTCTTGTGCTGTCTGTTTTATTTCCTGCTTTGATTTCTGCTTTAACTCCAGCTTTAATTCACTATCTCGACCCAGATGTTACCATTGTTTTTGCCCTTTTCTTTGGATTCTGCAATTTCAGTATTCCTTTGTACTATCTTCTGGGGTGTCAAGTCATTTTGTATGAGATTTGTTACCATGTTTCCCCATGGTTCTGCTACCTCTGGCTGCTTCTGGTGTGTAGGAAAGAAAATGGCTCCTGCTGATGTCATTGCCTGAGATGGCTGCTGAGCCCTGTTTCTGATCTGGGATCCCATGGCTTTTTCTAGGGGTAGCACATGCTGCGTTTGTAGTACACACCCGTGGGTTGGTACTTCTGAGGCTGGGGCCACTCACTGCCAATGATAATTCCCACTTCTCCAGATCTGCGCTTTCCTCGGGCTGAGGTTCTGACCTCCAGACCTTGCTCCATCTGTGGTCTGTGGGTGCCAGCAGCCCTGGGGCCGCGCCAAGTCGGCTGCTTTTTTTCTTCCTCTTCTGATGTGCCTTCAGGATTTCTGACCCACCCGCAGCCTCCTCTCTGCTGTCCTATGCTTCCTCCTCTCCCACGTTGGTCAGATGTTCAGGTCTCCGGGATCTTTCCTCTATCCTCAGCTGCCTGCGGCTCCAGCCATTTGCAGGCAGCTGTGGTGGCTTCCTGGGCCACAGAGATTTTTTTTCCCCTCTGCTTTTGCTGATCCCTCAGAATTTCTGGCCTCTTGCTGGCCGACTTTTGGGTTTTGGGGATGCTCCTCTCTTTCCTAGCTACACTAAATATGCTTTTTCTAAACAAATTCTTGACTATTTGAGTGAGTCGGTAAGGAGACATTGTGCAGTGCTGCTACTCAGCCATCATCTTGACCGGAAGTCAGTTGTCTCAGTTTTGTAAGTGCTCAGTCTGTTCACTGAGCTATGTCTTTTGCTTTCATTTTATTTATTTATTTTTTATTTTGAGGCAAAAATCTTACCGAGTCAGTAAGTTTCCCAGGCTAGGCTTTAGTTTCCCTGAGGGCTGGTATTATAGACACATATCACCATGCCCAGCTCAATAATTATACATTGTATAACATTCTTCTCTATTTTGATTCTAATGTATTTCTGCTTGGAAATTTTCTATGGCTCTATGATCTTTTTCTGCAGTTATAAATATACACATACAGGGAAACCACTGTTTCATGTCATTATAAAACCTCTGTTGAACTTTTTCTGAATTAAGATGTCACTATAATTGCTAATTTGTAAATCATATTCAAAAATGAAGGGATCTTTGAGAAAATATGAAAATAACATAAAATGGGTCATTTTTAAAAATTAGTTAACACACACGTGCACAAATAAGGATTACTCATTGTCAGAATGTGAAAGATTTTGCCATCAATTTTATTACTATATCATATAGAGGAAAATAATTTTACAGGCATTAGTGTTTTTTTTAACAACAATGTGACATAACTTCACAGTTATCAAAGTTTTGTGCCAGATGTCATACAATGTAGTGACCTATTTTCATCTCACAGTTAGGTTTTATTCTTTCAAATTTTATGAGAGCAAGGAATTTTAAATATGTCAAACATTTATTTTCTAAACTCTAGAAACACTATTTGACTATTTCTCTTGGCACCAACTTTGTTACTTGAAAAACAAGTGAAAATTGTGGTTTTTCTTCTGAAAGGAAGGAAAGAAGAGGATTTTAATGAAAAAGAAAAATGTTCATAAAAGTTTAGCATTTTGTTACTTGATTCCCACATTATCCACCTTCTTTTTTTCCTCCATATCCACCTTCTTTTTTTCCTCCATTTTATTGATATGTATAAGTGCAAAATTTAATATCCATCCTCTTGTGCACACCTTGGAAAATTCTTGGTTTTTGAGGTGCTGACATCTCACTTTGACATTCACTGTATTAGCATATAGTAGCATTATGCAAATGAGAAGAGAGAGCCTGATCAGACAATATACACAAAGAGATTCAAGACTCGCAGCTAAGAAATCACAAAGTAACTACGAATGACCCGTGTATGCCTAATGGCCCTGAAACTTAACTTTTACAGGATATCGTGAAGTTTGATTTTTTTTGTTAATCTTTGTAAATTTTTTAACTCATTATATTTTGCCTAATAATCCAAAGTAATTTTGTCTATTTTGATATTGTAAATAGATAGATAAATTATAATTACAAAAATATGTAAATGGCATATAGTCTAAGAATTTCTGTCTGGAATTTATTCTTATATTCATCCCCAGAAACCATAGGCAATTATTAATTTTTTTCTCATTTTTTCATTTAAAATTTGTAACTACTCATACTTGTTTTGTATTACAAAATAGCTTATATTAGTTGAAAACAGTTTTCACAGTTTTCTATGTGTTTAAATATTTAGCCTCAAAATTTACTTAATTTTTAATTCCTAAGGTTTCATGAAGGATTCTTCAAAAAGTGGTTGGATTCTTACTGGTTTATGTTAAGCACCCTAAAACTGATCTTATTTTTGTCATTCATACTATTCCTTGCATGTGAAATATTACCTCATCTGACACAAATTTTACTTGGTTAATTTTTGTTTCATACTTAGCACAGTAAGGGACGATGTGCATGTCTCCCTATTTTACTGTGTGTGTGCAAAATCTACTCTAAACACACTTCTTAACATGCCTATTGAAGGGAAGAGAAAAAAAATACAGTGACTAAGCTACTTGAATGTTTGTAATGCAGATCTCAAAAGTACGTTCAGTAACTTTTCTGCAGTGCAAAAGTTGGGCCACATTTTTTTGTTGTGTGTGTGTGTGTCTAGTTGAACAATGTGCTTAGAAAATTTAAATGGTAGTTGCCTTCTTTCTCTTTCCTGTCTGTCCTAGAAATTATTTTTTTTTTCTGTAAAAATGGTTGCTCATCTGGCTGTGAATTGTTGCCTGTAATAGGACAGGAAGTTTTGTGGTTACTCGCGGCACTCACAGTTGTCATCAAACTTATTGTCCCAAGAACCCTGAAGGAAGGCGTTCAAGAAAGGGACCACTGGCCCTGTCTTTCCTTGAGGCTGTCCTTTTTTCCATGTAGAGCTGCCATCCTTCTGAGGCGCATGGGAAAAATGCGAGTCACTCAGGCCAAGAAGAGACGTGGGCGTTTAGTGCAAGCAACCTTATACAAAACTGGTTCCTCTAGAGAAAACTTTCTCAACATCAGATTCCTGAGGCTTTCTAAAAGTTTAGTTGATTGGGCAAAATCTCTACCAACACATGAACATCCTCTAAGAGCTTGTAAGATTTTTTTCACTTATTAATTTATCCGTTTTGATATATTTTGCTGAGAAGAAAAAAAAAACCTCATTGATTATAGTCCTTCATCAAAACTTTAGGAGATTTGATAGTAGTCTAAGATTAGAATACACCACCACTATAACATTTTGTAAAATCTATACAGGTAAAAGAATAATTATATAAAATGTAGTAAGGTTTCTATTACAAATTCTTTTGTCATACTGAAAACCTTTTTTTTTTTTTTTTCCATAGCTAGGGAACATCTCTACCCAAGTCATCCTTTGTATAAGTAAAGGTCTTCATGTATTAAGACTACTGAAATAGAGGTTATGCCTTAATAAGAAGAATTCTTAAGTCCTCTCCAGAATCACACTTCAAGTGCTACTTTTCTTTGCTATTTGAGGAATTTAATACTTATTAACTCAGTTCAGTCCATCATGGCATAAATATTTGAGTAATTGATGTGGTTGGGGAATATCTATTCTGGTTATATTTGTTCCTTGCTTTTTAGTATAACAGGGACTGTAGTTGCCTCTAGAAGTCATAAATATACAGTAAGTATACAATTCTGTTCATTTGTATGATTATATTTAGGTAAAAGTCTAAATGCATACATGATTTTATATTCTCATTTAGAAGGCCAAAACTAATAGTATACTTCTTTTCCTTTTCCCAATACATTTTGACTTTTCTCTGCCATTTTTTAAATGATATTGCTAGCCATGTATAGAGGCAAGTAATCAATAGTATTTTTCAGGTTACTCTAATTTTTACAGAAGACTGCTTTTTGAAGATGCCTTAACTGCTGGTTTTCCCCCATTTCTGCCAATAGCAATTTTCTTATTGTACTAGTATTCTTTACCTAATATTATGTGGATCTCAGAACACTAATATTGAACTTTTGTGTCATCTACCAAAAGCTATGTTTAGAGAATAGACCTATTTAAGCTGCCTGTTTATCACAGAAAAAGTGTGAAGTGAATATAGATTCATGTAGGCAACACAGGGAACAATACAGATTAAGCTTACAATTGTAATCATTGTTGTTTACTAAGCCAGAGATGAATATCAAAAAAAAAATAATGGTAGCTTTCAACATGTAATTTACTCACAGGATCTAACGACAAACTCATGAATAACTTTCTGAGATAGACAGGTAGGTACAGGGAGACAAAGGGGGCAAGCTGTGGAGAGGTGTAAATCAAGGTTAGAGTGATTCATCTACGATCAAGAAATATCGAGGATTGCTGAAGTCTCTGGGCTAGAAGGGAAGCCGAGAATAAATTCTCCCTCATGATCTTCATAAAGAACCTACTGTGCTTGATTTTAGGGTTCTGATATCATGCATGTGAGACAGCATGTTTTTATTTTAAGCCACGTTTATGGTAATTTGTTGAGCACTTCCAAAATTTAGGTGGTTTATTGCCAATAATTTTATATTTTTCATATAGGAAAACTTGAATTTTATAGCTATCTTGAATATCCTTTGTGAAATTCAATTATATTCATCCTTATCCCTTGCAATAGGTATGTATATTAGATTTATAAGGCATTTTACATTTTTCACATAAAAAAGATAGAAGGGTACATTTCTTAGAAGTATATTTCATAGGCAATCTCAGATTTGATGTGTTATAAGATCTCTTTAATTTTAAAATATGGCATTTTCATATGTGATTCTTTAAGACTATGAAAATATGGTAATTTTATTTTAAGCAAAACACATACTCATCTATGGACACACAGATAGCACATTTTCCTTGGGACAAAATCAAATCTCTTTGTTGTATTTGTTGTTGAGGAACTTCCAAGTGAGAAAAATACATTTCACAACCCATTTTCTTGACAACTTAGTAGTAGTGATGCAACTAAAATAAAATTCTGATAGTCTGTTCTTCCCGCATTGGAGAATCAGGTTTGTTAACCTCCATAACCTTCTTAGCACATTAGAGTTGAAGGCAACGGCTTTTGCACTTACTCTCTTACATTTATGAAGTACTACTTTGATGGATACAATAAATCCATGTAATTTTTCAACCTTTGTATGAAGAATAGAAAAGATTATGACTGTTGCCATAAATTACTCCCAGGCAGCAAATATTACTTGTTGAGGTGGAGCCCAATATACTCCAGTAGATTTTTCACGGACACTCAGACGAGGCCATGATTTGACTTACAGTTTTTTATGAATTTGTTATTATAACTGATGTGGCATTTTCATCATTCATCTTTCATCTTAGCAGTTAAGCTGAAGTACTGATTCCTAATTATTGTGAACCAGACAACATAATTAATTATTTTTGCCTATGTAGATTTCGTATCATAGAAAACATTTGAGATTTACAGTGCCCTGATCTGAGCTGAGCGAAGGAGAAGCCAGCACTTAGGATAGAACAGATGAGTTGTTAAGCCATGGATATTAGGCAGGTGATTATCAGAACACTACTTATTTCATTTTTAACACAGACATCTAAAAACAGGCCAGTGTATCAGCTATTTCACCACCTCTAATATAAGTACATGTAAGTTTTAAATTTTTTTTAATGTTCTTAATATATACCTTTGGTCAGGGCTGTGTCATTCTTGTCTGCGTCTTCTTGTCTTGGAGGTCTGGCCCTGTGTGCACACTTGTTTCTTGTGTTCTTTGAAGACTTTTTTTTTTTTTTCCGGTCTGGTTCTTTTTAGTGTGGCCTAGGTCACTTCATGTCTCAGTCCTTTCATCATTATAGTTTATAAAGCAGTCTCATATAATTAAGATACTAAAGCCTCACTGACCATCTCCCTGGTCAGCTAGTTGTAAGGTTGCTAGAAACTAATGCTAACTATGTGATATATATTTAGACATTTGAAATAATTATGTGTGTATTACTTAATATCAACATCTCTTTCAAAATAAATTTACTTCAATTTTAAAAGCCACTTACAAGGAGTGCTGTCATGTTAAAACATGATCTGTCATTTTATTCAGGTCTCAACCCCACTGTCCATAGTGCTTTTTCATTTCGTACTGAAAGAGCAGCCTATGCCACTTAGAAATGTGCAAAATCAAAATTTTAACATCATTTCGAAACACATAAAGATACTATTAATTGTATTTGTTCTGTTTACTACCAGGTTTCTCCAGTGCATGTCCTTCGAAGTGCAAAGGGCCATGCGAACTTTTTGAACTGCCTTTTCCTTTGTTCGAGAATTGTAGTAACCCTTTTTATTATATTTAAGATTCAGTGGCAATGAGCAGATCATAGGCACAAGTGCAAGAACTCTCCAAAACAGAGCTGTCCTAGCTGCAGCGTGAAAACTGACTCATTAATGACCTTGACCTTACTGCTTAGTGACCTTCCCATGGGTCATAGCGACGTATTGCATGTGGATTCTGTCCCCTTTTTGCTGAGGACATCGCAGAGATGCCTAGAAACAGTATTCCTTCAGGTACCAGAGTTGTTAGATAAATTATGGGACATCATATTTGATGGACAGCTATAACAGGAAACAGGTGGGATTAAAAATGTGTACTTTTGTTTCAATGTATTCAACTGAAGGTGCACTACCATTAATGGTTTTGTTAGTCTTATTTTTAAATAAGTAGCTCATTTCTATTTCGTGAACTTGTTTAAAAATTTTATTGATGCTTTTATAAAATAATCCTGTTACTCATTTGGGAAGCATAGGAATATTGGTTGTTACTTCATTCTAATAATATTAGTAATAAGAGCGATGAGGGAGAGAGAAGTCATTACATGTTGAGGTTATTTTCTCTATTCCCAGCACAGGGCAGTACACATTGTGGTGATATGGACTGCGTGTTATGGAGATAAAATCTGTACTGACCCCTTAAGATGTGCCAGGCAGTGTGCCAGGCACTAGACAAAGATTTTTCTCAATCATTTTTAACAGTTTTATAAGTAATGATTACCCCCTACCCATTTCTTAGGTGTGTAAATTGAGAGGTACAAAGTTACACTTTTTTTTTTCTAAGCAGATTCAAGTGTTATTCAGGATGGCTTTCTTAGTCTAGTTGCAGATAAGGGGCTGAAGAATGGGTGTCCAGAGGGGTAGTGCTCAAGGACACTGAACAATGTCAACCTTTATAAACATTTTTCAGTTTGACACTTTGAAGTTTTGATGCTTTGAAGTTGCAGATAGTCTGTCCCAGAAGAGGAAGGAATACAAGCATTTTTGAGACAGAACTAGATTTAGATGGTAGCAGGGAAACCTCAACCAAAGCTTTTTTTATTACGAGTCGGTAAATGATCATTCAAAGGAATGAATTGTACATTAATTAAAATTAATTAAATGTTAAGCCCCACTCTGTATCAATAATGTGTGTAGTGCCAGTGAAAGGAAGAGGTACTCTACAGCAACTAGTGGTTTGTGAAAGATTTCTCATTGTCTTTGAAAATAATTAAATCCACATTTCAATGTTAATACAATCACTAATGAAGAGACTGTTGTACTAACAGAGTAAGAAACGACACTAGCACCCATATACTTTAGCCGTACCCAATTAGGATGAAAAATGAAGTCTAACGCAATGACCTTGACTTACCCAGACCTACAGGCAGTTGCTAGCCAAATTAGTTTTACTGAGAACCGTCTTACACTTTAATTCACATTGTGATTAATATTTTATATTTATATTTTAAACTATTTTGTTTCTTCCTTTATCATCTATCACTTTTCTATAAAAAATGTTTCAAGTTTATGATCAGTCATTTCTACATGTTATTTAATAACATTTTTATAAATTAGGCATATTTTAATGGTAATAGAATCATATTTCCAAATATGTTTATACATTTTTAATTTTAAATGTAGTGATGTCATGAAATGACTATACTTGAAATGTATGAGTTAACAAAAACACTACTGATAATGCCCCAAACTGGAAAATGTTACTACTCTTTTGTTTATAATTTTTATTTTTCTCTAAAAACATACTATAATTAGTATCTTAATTACTTATGTGTTGCTGGAGCAAGATATCCGTCATCACAACTTAAGGGAGAAAATATTTATTTTAGCTCCCAGTTTTGCAGTGTCTCATTCCATCCATTGGTGGCTAGCAATGGTGGAACCACATGGCGGGGGCACAGCTGAAGAGCTGTTCATGCATGACTGACAGAAAGCCAGGTTAAGGGGAGGATGTCACTGTCTGGAAACTAAGGCTAAAGACCAGAGTCTTTCTAGGAAAAGCCATAACAATGTTTCTTCTTTCTTCCTTCACTTAGTCCAAGCTGCCATTTTTCCTCCCCTCCCACACACTGGGTACTCCTCCCTCCCTTCCTGGCCCACAAGTCAATTACATATAACTGGAAGTGCCGCCCTGAGCAGGCCTCACCAGTCTCCCCCCGAGTCTCAACAAGTTGACAAGGTCAATCTTCAAGTATCTGCCCCTCCCAGCGAGGCCCTATCTCCCCACAGCACCTGGTTCAATACAGTTCAAATACATGAGGCATTTTGGAGACATTCCAGACCCAACCCATAATAATAGGCTAGTTTTTAAACTTAAGAAAACGATATTATACATACTGTAGGTTTCTGTATGTATTGTAGTTTTAATGACCTTTAATTATATCATTAAATATTCATCTACGGTATTATTTTTAGTTCTCTTTGTACTGTGACTTTACCCATGCCTTTTTGTTGTTATTTTGGGATTAGTCCAGAGGGTTTTTTTTTTTTTTTCATAAAGTAATACATTGATGAAAAGCTTTGGAAATTTTCATAGCAAGATCTCATAACAGAATTCCATAGCAAAGTCTTTGGAAATTATCTTAATTATTTAACATTATTTATCCATTAGAAAATGTTAGCTTATTAGCCAAAATACCAATGTACTAAAATTTAATCTCAATCCACCATTATTATTGCAGGAATGAATGTTTGGGTCAATCTAAAATTTGTTAATACTCCAAACCTAGTACTATTAGATGTGATCTTTGGGAACTAATTAGGTCATGAAGGAGGAGCTGTTGTGTATATTTTATTAATGGCCTCTTAAAATGACATTAATTTTCTATAATTAAAATTATAAAACTCTTACAAGTTTGTAAACTGAGAACTCTTCATCGCTCTTGGTGCCATGTGAAAACAAAAGAAGTCATAGGTTCACAACATGAGGAAGGCCCCCACCAAAATGTGGCCACACAAGTGCCTTGGTATCACACCTTCAGCCTTCAGTATAATTTCTGTTGTTCATAAACCACACAATCACTTTGTTGTAGTAGTCCTAAAACAACAATATTTTAAAGCACAGTTTAAAGATGTATATTTCTGTTCTACCTTCTTAATTTTAACCTCTATCTCAAAAGCATTTAGCCTTCAGACACTTGCTTTTTGTAAGATAAAAGTTAGAGATGTCATTGAAATATGAAAATCAATTATTTTAAAATGATATACTGAACATCTATGCTTTCAAAACTTTTATCATACAAACGGACTCTATCATCATCCTATTTAAAATGAGAATAGAATTAAAAGCATCATGCAGGTTATACTAGTTGGGTAATCATTTCTGCAGCGTTACTACTTGAAGAAACAGAAATGCTTTACGTTTTGCCTAAGTAGTACCGCATTCGTTTTGAATGAAAGTAACTAGCAGGGACCAGCTCACTATTTCTGTATGTTTACCAAACTTAGACAAAAACAAGCCCAGCTTTCCTTCCCAGCTGATAAAATTCCATTAAAAGATTTACTTCTGAGGCAGCAGTTAAAAAGAAATGACCATGGGGGATATTCACGTTTTCATGAACAATCTTCATGTTGACTAAGAGGGCACTCTTTCTCTGTAATCCTGATATTGAGTGTCTCCCAGGACTCATTTGTACCGTTCATAACTATGGGTTCTGTGAATTTCTCAGTTCACGCTTTATAAACAAATGAGCTTTTTCAAATTTATTCCTAACGACTTCGGTTTATATAAAGAGATCTTAAACTGTCCCCAGAGCTATCATTTTGCTGAATGTTATTAGAACTTCTTTACAAACTTAGCAACAAAAGGGGGTTTCATTTAAAGATGGAAGTCATTGGGAACTGAGGGTCCTTGAAATATTCAGGGCTTACCAACCTTGTTTTGTTTTTGTTAAAGAGTAAAAATGATCCTATGAACTGTACATTGATTCTGTATCTGGTGGATATATAGAAAGGAGGATTGATGGGGTAGGAAGAGATGCTACAAAAATCATAGCAGTACGTATGGGCTAATGAGCTCTGTCTTTGCTCTCCAGGGAGCCGTATGAACCTCAGCAATTGTATTTCTTAGCATTCACTAATGAAGCCATTTCTTTGCTGAGATTTGAGGGATTTGTATCTGAGGCTGAGAGTTATTTTTTCACTCTGCCGTCAGTAAGCTTCAGATTATTTATGTAGATATGTATGTTTCATTTTCATAGTAATCAAATTTGATACATCTCCTGTGCACAAAGGGATCGCTGCTGAGAAGACTGAAACTTGACCTGCAGTTTCCTGCAAAGCACATTCAAAGGACAGTGCGTAATTCAGTCTTTCTCTATGTTTGCACCTGCAAATACAGATACAGAGCCTTCTTGTCTGGGCAGCTCTGAGTTCAAAGGCCTTCCTGGGACAATTGGTTTAGATTTCTTCAGGTTATTGGCCATTTTATCAAACTCTTCATTTGATGTTCTCGTTACTGTATGATCATTTTAATAGAGAGTAGCTCTTTACATATACTTTTAGCCTTTCTCCTTTCCAATCACTCAGGTGCTCAGAGATTGTGTTTTAGCAAATATCACTTCAATACTGAAAAACATTAAAAAAACCTTTCTGGAAATCTAGTCTTTCACAATGTCAAATATTTTTTAAATGACTAAACTCTGGCTTAAAAATGTAATTAAAATAAGAGTTAGTGGTATCATCAGTGGCCAATGAACTATACGGATTAATATTTCTTTGGTTTATTACTTAGGCCCCAGACCTCAGAAAGTTTTTCTCTTAAGGGATGTACTAATTTTTAGAGTGATCTGAAAAAGATGCTGAAGTAGGAAGTTCTGGACTCTTTCTACCTCCATAAGCATGCCGATTCCTAAAAGCCATAATGGACATATTCTTTTTTTCACACATCCAGCAACTAACTAAAAGACTCCAATATGATCAGCAAGTGTAAAGCCAGATTTATCAGTCAATAGGGAGATGCAGAATACACATTTGTCAGAATGTCTACTCCAGACATAGTATCATGTGATCAGGAAGAGTCCTCCTAGATCTCAGGCTGTCCCAGGGAGAATGGGGGTTGGTTAATGCAGTCAGCATCTCAGATTTCTCCAAAAGCTCTACAGAAAATGTCTCCTATCTTGACTTCCTGAATCTCTAAAAGTCTGGGACAGTCTGTCCACCTGAGGAAAACTGGAATCAGTACCTTGAGACCTTAACATCATAGATTTTTTCCTTGCTCAGCACCACATAAGAGGAAAAATACCAAGTTCTCAGCTACCACTTGAGAAAAGAAAGATTTAACCCTTGGATGTAATACCCCCACTTCTCCAAGATATCCCAGAGAACAATAGCATTTCATCTATCTTGAAGATCCACCCAGTCTGCTGCAGTAAAACTTTCTGAGGAAGGACACAGAGACAATTGCTTGGACTTGCAGATGGCATAGGCCTCTCCTCATGCTTGGCAGAGGTCAAATGGACACAAGTGAAGAATCCAGGTCTTAGCTTCCACTTAAGGAAGGAATGTATTATCTTTACATCCTGTGTCCAGAATCTCGGGCTTTCGGAAGAGCTACAACAGCGTCTGACTTACCAGTCTTTGGAGTAGTACACAATCTGATGCATTCAAGACATTTACAGAACAAAGACTGAAAGTTCAATTCTAGACAACATAATTTTTCCTAGCTCAGCACAGAGTAAATACACAAACGCGTGTGCGCACACAAATCACAGCTGCTCCTTTCCTTCCGGGAAGGAGAAGTGGTAGGAGAGGCCCCAGAATCTCTGACTAGACTAGTTGTGAAGGTCCCATCTCACATGAGGCTAGTCTGAACAGGGAGAAGAAGCTGCTGTGCAGACATCAATACAAAGTGCAAAGGAAATATGAAGAATCACTTACAATATTCCAAACAAAGGAATGAGAACTCTCCAGAAACTAATTCTAATGAAATGGAGTTATGCATTTACCTAGCAGAGAATTTGCAGTAACCCTTATAAACATGCGCACTGAAGAGAAAAGAATCAAGTGATAATTTAACACTAATTAAAACATTACAGCATCAAACTTGTCAAAGACTTGCGGAGCTGTGAATGTGGGAGACTAGTTCTATATGCAATGGAAAACGAATATATGAAATTAAGAAAGTCAATAGTGGTATTCAATATCACACCGGATCTTGCAGAAGTGTCAGTAAATTCAAGGGAAAGTCATTGAAAGTAAAATTCCGTCAGTGGAGGGGGAAGAATAAAACAAATTAAAGAAGGCTGAAGGGATGTTTAGGACACCGTCCCTCTAAGTGCATGTATGCATTACCAACATTCAAGAAGTAGAAGATGAAAAGGACTAGAAATTTTATCCAAATGTGTAATAGATAAAAAAACTTTCTGTGGAAGGAAATGTATATTCAGACACAAGAATGCCAAAGACATCAAATAAAATGATTACTAAGATCTATACGATGTACTTACAATCCTTGGACTTATTATCGCTAAGCTGAAAAAGGTAGGAAAGACTTATGTACAATGTATTCTCAACTTACTGTATAGCGATTATAACACAGATTATTATTAGCACAAAGCTTCTGTGCAGAGAAAATGAATATACATTTTGTACTGATGCAGACAATAACCGTAGTTCAGATCTCCACCAACCTGTGTATTCTAGAACATACTACTGCATGAAAATATTATTTTCTCTTTCTGATACTCTTCGTCCAAGATTTGGGACAGCCAGATCATTTACTAAGTTCTATATGTCTTTTGCACAACTCGGGATCACCCGATAGCCACTATTGGGTAACATATGGGCCATGATCGATTACCTTACCTTGCAGCATTTAAGAACCTTCTAGGGAGACTTTAGGTGTGTGTTATTGACTTGTGAGCTAGGTTGTGAGGGAAGGACACTCTCCCTGGATGGGGGAGGGGGGCTACTGGCAACTTCAAGTAAAGAAAGAAAGAAAGAAGAAACATTGTAACAGCCTCTTCCTGGGAATGCTCTGAGTCTCCAGATAGCACCTTGCTCGTCTCTCTTGGCTCTTGCTGTGTTTTCTGTCTACAATGCAGGAGCCATTCTTCAGCTTCGGTGATGAGCTTCTGCTGCTGATGGCTGCTTAGGAAAGGACTGTGTGAAATTTTCTGAAACTGTGAACTAAAAAATCTTGCCTCCCTTACTTTGTGGGTATTGATTGGCACAGCAATGAGAAAGTAACTAGGATGGAAATTGGTAACAGAAAAATGAAATCATTGGCGTGACTTTACTTAATCATATAGCTTGGAAGCCCTTAGAAGTGGTTTGCTAGAGGAGTTTGGAAAGGTTGGAAGATGCCGGCTAGAGAAGGCTTAGGGTGCTGTAAAACAACCTTGATGGAAGATTTGGGTCCTGGCTGGGAAAACTACAATGAGATAGAAAGATTTTTTGGGGGGGAGAGGGGGATGGAAAGGCAGACTTCATTAGCAATTGGTCTAGAAAACATATGTGCTACCCTCTGACAAAAAGTGGATCAGTATCTTGCCCTCATCCAGAGATTTAGCTGAAACTGAGACCAAGGGTGGTCAACTACTTAACCTGATGGAGGAAATCTCCACATTCAGGCTGTCACGTCGATACTGCTTACGGCTTTTAGCCACATCTACACTGAAAAGCAACAAAACATGGCAGAGAAAAAAGATGTGAAATGTTTTCAGTTTTGCAAGACTGAAAGTGCCTGCAGAGGTGGAGTAGAAGAGCAAAGGGATGTGAAAGAGATTAGCATTAAAAGAAGCGGAGTTCTTGGAATCAAGATTACAGAAAATAGGTCTTGAAGACATCTCAAAAGTCAACACGAGTCACCCTTAACCAGTTAAGGGGGGGGAGTGGAAGAACAACCTTGCTCTGATAAGACTACACCAGAGCATTCTATAGGACCAATATATATATACATATGCATACATATACATATATATACATATACATACATATACATATATATACATACATATACATACATACACATACATATACATACATATACATATACATACACATACATATACATACATATACACATGTATACATACATATACATATATACATACATATGCATATATACATACATATACACATGTATACATACATACATATACATACATACATATACATATACATACACACATACATACATATACA